>JAYKKT010000021.1:5712500-5716653 GCA_036023115.1 Brasenia schreberi | reverse complement strand
TATAACCTTTTCGTGTGTGCGGTTAAGGAAAAGCTCTGAATCAACAATATTAACGCGTATAAGTTCTTTGTTTGTGTCGTTAGATTAAGATCTGAAATCAACATTAGTGATAAACGTACACAACTTTTTCGTTTGTGCGGTTAGGTAACACTTGAGGTCTACGATAGTGACAAGTTGTGACGATTATAAGTTATTTGTTTATTTGGTTAGGTTGAAGTTTAAAATCCATTAGTGATGGACAAATATAACTTCGTAGTCTATACCGTTAGAATAAGACTCGAAATCGACAATAGTGTTGACTATGAGTTATTTATTTGTGTGGTTAGGTTAGATTGAAATCAACATTAGTTATTGATGGATATAACTGTTTCGTGTTTGGAGTTGGGCAAAGGCTCCAAATCGACTATGCTTCCGTTATATGTTCTTTCTTGGTGTGGTTAGGCTAAGAATTGAAATCAATATCGATGACGGACGGATACAACTTCGTCGTCTTTATGGTTAGGGTAAGGCTCAACATAAAAAATCGTGACAAGTTTATTTTATTTGTTGGCGTGGTTAGGTTGAGAGTAAAAATCAACATTAGTCGTAGACGGATATTACGTTTTTGTGTGTGCGGTTAAGGAAAAGCTCTGAATCAACAATATTAACGCGTATAAGTTCTTTGTTTGTGTCGTTAGATTAAGATCTGAAATCAACATTAGTGATGAGCGGACAGAACTTTTTCGTGTGTGCGGTTAGGCTAAGACTTGAAGTCAACGATAGTGACAAGTTGTGACGAGTATAAGTTATTTGTTTATTTGGTTAGGTTGAAGTTTAAAATCAACATTAGTGATGGACAAATATAACTTCGTAGTGT
The DNA here is from genome assembly GCA_036023115.1 of Brasenia schreberi. Lineage (NCBI taxonomy): Eukaryota > Viridiplantae > Streptophyta > Magnoliopsida > Nymphaeales > Cabombaceae > Brasenia > Brasenia schreberi. The sequence goes on along the minus strand of JAYKKT010000021.1, from coordinate 5,715,797 downwards.
ATACCATTAGAATAAGGCACGAAATCAACAATAGTGATGACTATGAGTTATGTATTTGTGTGGTTAGGTTAGATTGAAATCAACATTAGTTATTGATGGATATAACTGTTTCGTGCATGCAGTTGGGCAAAGACTCCAAATCGACAATACTTACGTTATATGTTCTTTGTTGGTGTGGTTAGGTTAAGATAAAAATCAATATTCATGACGGACCGATAGAAGTTCGTCATGTTTATGGTTAGGGTATGGCTCGACATAAAAAATCGTGATAGATATATTTTATTTGTTAGCGTGGTTAGGTTGAGACTTAAAATTAACATTAGTTATAGACGGAAATAACCTTTTCGTGTGTGCGGTTGAGGAAAAGCTCTAAATCAACAATATTAACGCGTATAAGTTCTTTGTTTGTGTCGTTAGATTAAGATCTGAAATCAACTTTGGTGATAAACGGACACAACTTTCTCGTGTGTGCGGATAGGCTAAGACTTGTAGGGAACGATAGTGACAAGTTGTGACGAGTATAAGTTATTTGTTTATTTGTTTAGGTTGAAGTTTAAAATCAACATTAGTGATAGACAAATATAACTTCGTAGTGTATAGCGTTAGAATAAGACTCGAAATCAACAATAGTGATGACTATGAGTTATTTATTTGTGTGGTTAGGTTAGATTGAACTCAACATTAGTTTTTGATGGATATAACTGTTTCATGTGTGGAGTTGGGCAAAGACTCTAAATCGACCATACTTACTTTATATGTTCTTTGTTGGTGTAGTTAGGCTAAGAATTGAAATCAATATTGATGACGGACGGATTCAACTTCGTCGTCTTTATGGTTAGGCTAAGGCTCAACATAAAAAATCGTGATAGGTATATTTTATTTATTGGCGTGGTTAGGTTGAGACTTAAAATCCACATTAGTCGTAGACGGATATAACCTTTTCGTGTGTGCGGTTAAGAAGAAGCTCTGAATCAACAATATTAACGCGTATAAGTTCTTTGTTTGTGTCGTTAGATTAAGATCTGAAATCAACATTAGTGATGAGCGGACATAACTTTTTCGTGTGTGCGGTTAGGCTAAGACTTGAAGTCAACGATAGTGACAAGTTGTGACGAGTATAAGTTATTTGTTTATTTGGTTAGGTTGAAGTTTAAAATCAACATTAGTGATGGACAAATATAACTTCGTAGTGTATACCGTTAGAATAAGGCTCGAAATCAACAATAGTGATGACTATGAGTTATCTATTTGTGTGGTTAGGTTAGATTGAAATCAACATTAGTTATTGATGGATATAACTGTTTCGTACGTGCAGTTGGGCAAAGACTCCAAATCGACCATACTTACGTTATATGTTCTTTGTTGGTGTGGTTAGGTTAAGATATAAAATCAATATTCATGACGGACCGATAGAAGTTCGTCATGTTTATGGTTAGGGTCTGGCTCGACATAAAAAATCGTGATAGGTATATTTTATTTGTTGGCGTGGTTAGGTTGAGACTTAAAATCAACATTAGTCGTAGACGGATATAACCTTTTCGTGTGTGCGGTTAAGGAAAAGCTCTGAATCAACAATATTAACGCGTATAAGTTCTTTGTTTGTGTCGTTAGATTACGATCTGAAATCAACATTAGTGATGAACGGACACAACTTTTTCGTGTGTGCGGTTAGGTAAGACTTGAAGGTCTACGATAGTGACAAGTTGTGACGATTATAAGTTATTTGTTTATTTGGTTAGGTTGAAGTTTAAAATCCATTAGTGATGGACAAATATAACTTCGTAGTGTATACCGTTAGAATAAGACTCGAAATCAACAATAGTGATGACTATGAGTTATTTATTTGTGTGGTTAGGTTAGATTGAAATCAACATTAGTTATTGATGGATATAACTGTTTCGTGTGTGCAGTTGGGCAAAGACTCCAAATCGACCATACTTACGTTATATGTTCTTTGTTGCTCTGGTTAGGTTAAGAATTGAAGTCAATGTTGATGACGGACGGATACAACTTCGTCGTGTTTATGGTTAGGGTAAGGCTCAACATAAAAAATCGTGAGAGGTATATTTTATTTGTTGGCGTGGTTAGGTTGAGACTTAAAATCAACATTAGTCATAGACGGATATAACCTTTTCGTGTGTGCGGTTAAGGAAAAGCTCTGAATCAACAATATTAACGCGTATAAGTTCTTTGTTTGTGTCGTTAGATTAAGATCTGAAATCAACATTAGTGATGATCGGACAGAACTTTTTCGTGTGTGCGGTTAGGCTAAGACTTGACGTCAACGATTGTGACAAGTTGTGACGTGTATACGTTATTTGTTTATTTGGTTAGGTTGAAGTTTAAAATCAACATTAGTGATGGACAAATATAACTTCGTAGTGTATACCATTAGAATAAGGCACGAAATCAACAATAGTGATGACTATGAGTTATGTATTTGTGTGGTTAGGTTAGATTGAAATCAACATTAGTTATTGATGATATAACTGTTTCGTGTGTGCAGTTGGGCAAAGACTCCAAATCGACAATACTTACGTTATATGTTCTTTGTTGGTGTGGTTAGGTTAAGAATTGAAATCAATATTGATGACGGACGGATACAACTTCGTCGTCTTTATGGTTAGGGTAAGGCTCAACATAAAAAATCGTGACAGGTTTATTTTATTTGTTGGCGTGGTTAGGTTGAGACTAAAAATCAACATTAGTCGTAGACGGATATAACCTTTTTGTGTGTGCGGTTAAGGAAAAGCTCTGAATCAACAATATTAACGCGTATAAGTTCTTTGTTTGTGTCGTTAGATTAAGATCTGAAATCAACATTAGTGATGAGCGGACATAACTTTTTCGTGTGTGCGGTTAGGCTAAGACTTGAAGTCAACGATAGTGACAAGTTGTGACGAGTATAAGTTATTTGTTTATTTGGTTAGGTTGAAGTTTAAAATCAACATTAGTGATGGACAAATATAACTTCGTAGTGTATACCGTTAGAATAAGGCTTGAAATCAACAATAGTGATGACTATGAGTTATTTATTTGTGTGGTTAGGTTAGATTGAAATCAACATTAGTTATTGATGGATATAACTGTTTCGTGCATGCAGTTGGGCAAAGACTCCAAATCGACCATACTTACGTTATATGTTCTTTGTTGGTGTGGTTAGGTTAAGATATAAAATCAATATTCATGACGGACCGATAGAAGTTCGTCATGTTTATGGTTAGGGTATGGCTCGACATAAAAAATCGTGATAGGTATATTTTATTTGTTGGCGTGGTTAGGTTGAGACTTAAAATA
>JAYKKT010000021.1:5545000-5705000 GCA_036023115.1 Brasenia schreberi | reverse complement strand
GTTGTGTAATGTGTCCTATTTGGCCATTTATTATTGTATGTATGATTTATTGATTTTGATGGTATTGATTCGTGTGTGTGTGTTATTTATTTATTACCTGTATGTTATTTATGTGTTATTACATTGTATATTATTTATTGCCACAAACTATTATTATTATTATATGGATTAACATTATATTGCGCATTATTCTTAACAATATTATGATTATTGATTATTTATTAAGAGAACCAAATTATTAGCTTTGACAATTTTCCTATTGTGTGTGTGTGTGTATTCTTATTATTTAATTAAATTGATAAATGATATAAGAGTTATTATTTATTTGTGTGTGTGTGTATCATCAAGTCATTTTATTTATTCATTGTGTGTGTGTGTGTGTATTTATTTTCTGTGTGTGTAGGTAATGTTTATTAAATAAGATATTCATTTATTTTCTAAATTCAAAGAGCCATCATTAATGTGTGTCTTATTCTTAACATTACTGTAGTGTATTATTTAAGTATTAATTAATTCATTTATTTGTGTACTGTCGTAGAGATTTATTTATTTGTGAGCGTTATCTCAATTGTTATTTGCACTAATTAAGTTATTGTAGTTATTTATCATTATCTTTTATTGTGCCACATCAAGAAGCTTAAAAGTATATACCAATTACCTTATGCTTTGCATTTATTGCAGCATCTGTGTGAGAAAATTTTTTCACATCGAATACTGCTTAATGGTTTGTGAAAAAGATTATTACTTATTTATGTAATAACATTTATGCATTAAAAAGTACTATTATTAGTTATTACAGATATTATTATCATCAATGAGTTTATTATTTATTGTATTTGTGTGTGTGTTAGTGACTAGATGCAATTTAATTCCTTACGCGATGTGGCGTAAATCATTTAATTATTTACGTTTGTGTGACTAATGTTTAATGTGAAACATATTTATCATAGTGTGTTAAGTTGTAATTGTGTTTGTGTAAATCCATCAAGCATGAATTTATTGTGAAATTTATATCAATTTATTGTCGTGTTATTGATCATTATTAGTTATTTTCATTGTAGCTGCCAAGGTTAAAATATTACCTTACATGTTGTCAAAGAATATTAGTATTATTATTTGTACAATGCAACGTTCCATTATTTAAAACTTTTTAATGGTTGTTCAAATAAATAATGTCGTGTGGGACGTACTATAACTTATGTGTTAATGCTTTACCGAGGAAAGTGGCTATTTTATTTAATTTGTTAGCTATGATTACCATGGTACCCAAGATTTGGAGTAATTGGTGTGATAACTAGTTTAATTGTAGATCGTGTATTATGCATTTCAAGTAACTCAATTTATAAATGGATGTTGGCGATATGCATTTATGGGCGAATTACAACTATTATTGATTATTAATGTAATGTATTGTGTGTGTACTATTTATTATTATAAATTTGTGAGTTGTTATTAGTTTATTATTATCAAGATTCCTTATATACGGTTAAGGTCACTATTATGTAAAGAGATAACGGTTGATTACACTAATTATTTTGACAAGCACTATTCTTAGTCACAGTTCAGGCCACCCCATTAAGCATTATGCTGTGGTACATCCATGTATCAATTATGTATCTTGCTACAAGATTATTTTATTATTAGACATATTACACGACGTTTGATTAGCTGTGAATGGTATTGCTTGAAAACCTTCCCCCATGATGTATGTGTATTTGTATGTAATTTATTAATGTCGTGACATTCTTGTGGATACCTCATGTGTGTTAGCTCTCATGTGAGATACTTCACCATTGATTTATGTGTGGTGTGTGTTCTGCATTACACTGTTATTTGGTATTCCTTGTGTCATGCATTGTGTGATACCTGTACTTTCTTGTTCCAAGGATGTGTGTGTTGTGTTTACACTTACTTATTTATGTGATTAAATGCATGATCTATTGTACAATATAAGGTGTACATTTATGTATTAGTAATGCTACTTGTATATTATAAATATTATGTATTATTACAATTATAGAGCACTTGTATGATTGTAAAGTGTGTATTTGTGATTGACTATTATTATTTTCTTTATTTGTACGTGGTCAATGGTGTGGATGATGCCCCAACTCTTTGTGTATTGTGCAATACTGTTTTTACTTTCAAAGGAATGATTTGGTGCTTTGAATGGGCATCGTTAAATGGCGGCAAGGCGAGATCAATTAGCGTTTCTTTAGGACTACAATGTTAGATCGGCCGGGTAATTGATTACGTCAACTGGGACACCGATGTACATGGAAGTCTACATTGGTAACGTGACATATCGATAAGTTCGGACTCGGCTTTACCGGGCTTGGATTCTTATCAGATTACGGTTGCTTTTGTAGAGTTTATTACACAGGCCTAGCGGACTTTGCTTTGTAATGACGAGTTACCTTACATACATCCTAATGGTCATAACTTCGATGAACACTGTTCTTGTCTTTCTAGAATTCACATCGATCAAGACATTCGGTGCATTGCTAAGGAATTTGTCTTGTAATCGAGAACAAATATCTCGACTAGGTGTTATGTCGATTACAAAGTATGTGTGTCCCGATTGCCTTGCACATTTTTATTACACATATTAATAGAGCCAATGTACAATTAGTTGTATTACCTTGAGACTTACTTATAGACATGTATAGATTATGGTGATATTTAACTGTATTGTCATATTTTGTGTTTCGCGTTGTTTAGATTGATGTTAAAATTTCTAAAAGGAAAATATGAACTATATATATCATAGATGATTTACAAATATTACTTGAAGTAACAAATATTTTTATAACTTGGGTAAGGATTTTAAGATACCTTGAGAGCATTTTACGTTGCATCACTAATGTAAGACTCCCTAAATCTAATATACTCTTTTGATCTTAATCTTCATCTTTTGGATCTTACACAACTTCTCAATTGATTGATATATGTATCTTCATCGTAATGGCTTTGTTATCATTAAAGCTCATTTGACATGCTTCAAGACATAAGCATTCATATTCTATAATATTATTTGATGATGAACAAACTCTTATCATTCAAAAGCAGAGAAGAGAAATTATTTGTGGACGAAAAATTTCATTATCGGCCCACGTTTGGCATGACTCTGATAAGTAATGCTATGTCATGAGCCCATAGAATATGTGAAAGCGATAGGAACACCCCGTCACACGTTCAATATACTTGACTTTAATCTACTCCCCCCGTTAGGCATTAGGTCGAGAAAAGAAGACATAGAGCATTGATTGGATAAAAACAACTTCGACCCGGCGGGATCAATATCGCATAATATAGATGCTTTTAATCACATCATGCGGGTGATGCACAGATCAATGGTGTAGAACCTTATGTCTACAATAAGAAATAACTAAGCAATAATCCATGTAGTTGATATCAATGGATGATATTCAAAATTTTTTCAATGTACACATGATTCTATCCTTCGAACTTAGTGGCTTGGACGAAAGAATATGAGCGGAAATGGATGAAGACTTGGATTAGAGTGAATGTACATAAAAGGTTCAAATTTTTGATCAATCAGCCTTGGTGAGATTAAGAGAATAGTCTTTTCCTGACCAATTGATATCTACCCTAGATATGATCTATGGCAGAAATTTGCAAGATGACACCAGGGCTAGGACTTAAGTCAACACTTGTAGGCTTGAAGAAAATGGTCAGTATTCCTTCTTTGATTAAAACTTGACTAATCTAATTGCTTAATTAGTAAACATTTCCCTTGATGTACTAATTTAATTCTTACAGTAATTATTTGTCTAAATACTAATTGAGAAATATCCTACATATTTGATTAACCCCAGGAGGACATTATTGATGCTAATATATTAAACGTAATTAGGTCCTTGAATATTAGTATTAGAATGTTGATTTAGTCTTAATAGGATACCCATTAACCCTAACTACATTGTCTAATTTATTAGATTTCATATAACTAGTTGCATAATTGGAGAAGCAATGTAATTCCCTAAATGGATGAAGACCACACGAAATTGGCGGCGACAGAGCCTTAAGTGAGCTCGATGATGGTTTGGTTCAAGAAGCCTAGAAGAGTGTCGCAAATCTTGTGCACACCACTGTGAGGCATATTTGTTGATATATTACATGCATATATTGGCTTTTCGACCACACCCACACAAGGCCACTCGGCTTGAATGCCCTCCATATGGAATAACATCAATTGCATTCTATCTTCAACACTTACGTGGATTGTAAGCAAATAAAATCTATTAGCTTTGGCAAATCTCCAGAAAACCACCAAGAACAACGGATTTTCTAAATTGATAAATTTTTCATAAGAAGTCTGAGGTTTTCGGCCATTCAAGTCCAACCCCTGTAAAGAAGAGCGTATTCAACCTTTTCAAGAAACTCAATTTCATTTTCAATGACAATATTTTCAATAAAGATAAACTTTCATTCACAAAGTTTTAAATTCAACATTCCTACCATCGTATAATTCATCCAAAATCCCACATTTTGCTAGATCATCATAGGAAGAATTTGTAATCAAGATAGGCATTCATTTACCTCAAGATTTTTAGAGTCAAGTGGGAGGTTAACCATGTCTTAATTCCATAACAATATTGTACTCTTCCATGTGTGATTTTACTAATTGTTTAAGATCTTCCTCGAATTTGTTTGGGAGCTTATGCAATTTGAAGAAAAGGTATATACCAATTGGTTTGCTTTACGCACGTACGTCTTCAAATTGAGCATATTTTGAGGGAGATTTAATCTCAATCAAGATTCCTTCAAGTGGTTTTTGGAAAATGGATTTGTTCTGTGTGTACAACTTTATCCAAAAAGGATTCATTATGTAGCAAGGTTGTTTATTGTCATTTAGTTATCCATTATATCTTTAGCCCATTTAGGCAACTATTAATTTTAGCATAAGCATCATCATTTTAAACCACATCCTCAATATTGCATTGCTCACAATGTTTAATGAAGAGCATTTTTTATCATAGTCATTCCAAGTTGTTTTGATTTGTACCAAGTAAATCCATCGAAGCATAATATCCGCCAAATCAATATTAATAGATTGCATATAAATTTCCATTCTAGCTTTTCAATAAACAAAATTCAACATTAGTCGTAGACGGATATAACCTTTTCGTGTGTGCGGTTAAGGAAAAGCTCTCTGAATCAACAATATTAACGCGTATAAGTTCTTTGTTTGTGTCGTTAGATTAAGATCTGAAATCAACATTAGTGATGAGCGGACAGAACTTTTTCGTGTGTGCGGTTAGGCTAAGACTTGAAGTCAACGATAGTGACAAGTTGTGACGAGTATAAGTTATTTGTTTATTTGGTTAGGTTGAAGTTTAAAATCAACATTAGTGATGGACAAATATAACTTCGTAGTGTATACCGTTAGAATAAGGCTCGAAATCAACAATAGTGATGACTATGAGTTATTTATTTGTGTGGTTAGGTTAGATTGAAATCAACATTAGTTATTGATGGATATAACTGTTTCGTGCATGCAGTTGGGCAAAGACTCCAAATCGACAATACTTACGTTATATGTTCTTTGTTGGTGTGGTTAGGTTTAGATACAAAATCATTATTCATGACGGACCGATAGAAGTTCGTCATTTTTATGGTTAGGGTATGGCTCGACATAAAAAATCGTGATAGGTATATTTTATTTGTTGGCGTGGTTAGGTTGAGACTTAAAATCAACATTAGTGATAGACGGGTATAACCTTTTCGTGTGTGCAGTTAAGCAAAAGCTCTAAATCAAGAATATTAACGCGTATAAGTTCTTTGTTTGTGTGATTTGATTAAGATGTGAAATCAACTTTCGTGATGAACGGATACAACTTTCTCGTGTGTGCGGTTAGGCTAAGACTTGAAGTCAACGATAGTGACAAGTATAAGTTATTTGTTTATTTGGATAGGTTGAAGTTTAAAATCAACATTAGTGATGGACAAATATAATTTCGTAGTGTATACCGTTAGAATAAGGCTCGAAATCAACAATAGTGATGACTATGAGTTAGGGTATGGCTAGAAAGAAGTTCGTCATGATGGACCGAAAGAAGTTCCTCATGTTTATGGTTAGGGTATGGCTCGACATAAAAAATCGTGATAGGTATATTTTATTTGTTGGCGTGGTTAGGTTGAGACTTAAAATCAACATTAGTCATAGACGAATATAACCTTTTCGAGTATGCGGTTAAGTAAAAGCTATAAATCAACAATATTAACGCGTATAAGTTCTTTGTTTGTCTCATTTGATTAAGATGTGAAAACCACTTTCGTGATGAACTGGCAAAACTTTCTCGTGTGTGCGGTTAGGCTAAGACTTGAAGTCAACGATAGTGACAAGTATAAGTTATTTGTTTATTTGGTTACTTTGAAGTTTAAAATCCATTAGTGATAGACAAATATAAATTCGTAGTGTATACCGTTAGAATAAGGCTCGAAATCAACAATAGTGATGTCTATGAGTTATTTATTTGTGTGGTTAGGTTAGATTGAAATCAACATTAGTTATTGATGGATATAACTGTTTCGTGTGTGCAGTTGGGCAAAGACTCCAAATCGACCATACTTACGTTATATGTTCTTTGTTGGTGTGGTTAGGCTAAGAATTAAAATCAATATTGATGACGGACGGATACAACTTCGTCGTCTATATGGTTAGGGTAAGGATCAACATAAAAAATCGTGACAGGTATATTTTATTTGTTGGCGTGGTTAGGTTGAGACTTAAAATCAATATTAGTCGTAGACGGATATAACCTTTTCGTGTGTGCGGTTAAGGAAAAGCTTTGAATCAACAATATTAACGCGTATAAGTTCTTTGTTTGTGTCGTTAGATTAAGATCTGAAATCAACATTAGTGATCAGCGGACAGAACTTTTTCGTGTGTGCGGTTAGGCTAAGACTTGAAGTCAACGATAGTGACAAGTTGTGACGAGTATAAGTTATTTGTTTATTTGGTTAGGTTGAAGTTTAAAATCAACATTAGTGATGGACAAATATAACTTCGTAGTGTATACCGTTAGAATAAGGCTCGAAATCAACAATAGTGATGACTATGAGTTATTTATTTGTGTGGTTAGGTTAGATTGAAATCAACATTAGTTATTGATGGATATAACTGTTTCGTGTGTGCAGTTGGGCAAAGACTCCAAATCGACCATACTTACGTTATATGTTCTTTGTTGGTGTGGTTAGGTTAAGATAAAAATCAATATTCATGACGGACGGATACAACTTCGTCGTGTTTATGGTTAGGGTAAGGCTCGACATAAAAAATCGTGATTGATATATTTTATTTGTTGGCGTGGTTAGGTTGAGACTTAAAATTAACATTAGTCATGGACGGATATAACATTTTCGTGTGTGCGATTAAGGAAAAACTCTAAATCAAGTATATTAACGCGTATAAGTTCTTTGTTTGTGTCGTTAATTTAAGATCTGAAATCAACATTAGTGATGAACGGACACAACTTTTTCGTTTGTGCGGTTTGGTAAGACTTGAGGTCTACGATAGTGATAAGTTGTGACGAGTATAAGTTATTTGTTTATTTGGTTAGGTTGAAGTTTAAAATCCATTAGTGATGGACAAATATAACTTCGTATTTTATACCGTTAGAATAAGACTCGAAATCGACAATAGTGTTGACTATGAGTTATTTATTTGTGTGGTTAGGTTAGATTGAAAACAACATTAGTTATTGATGCATATAACTGTTTCGTGTGTGCAGTTGGGCAAAGACTCCAAATCGACAATTCTTACGTTATATGTTCTTTGTTGGTGTGGTTAGGCTAAGAATTGAAATCAATATTGATGACGGACGGATACTACTTCGTCGTCTTTATGGTTAGGGTAAGGCTCAACATAAAAAATCTAGATAGGTATATTTTATTTGTTGGCGTGGTTAGGTTGAGAGTTAAAATCAACATTAGTCGTAGACGGATATAACCTTTTCGTGTGTGCGGTTAAGGAAAAGCTCTGAATCAACAATATTAACGCGTATAAGTTCTTTGTTTGTGTCGTTAGATTAAGATCTGAAATCAACATTAGTGATGAGCGGACAGAACTTTTTCGTGTGTACGGTTAGGCTAAGACTTGAAGTCAACGATAGTGACAAGTTGTGACGAGTATAAGTTATTTGTTTATTTGGTTAGGTTGAAGTTTAAACTGAACATTAGTGATGGACAACTATAACTTCGTAGTGTATACCGTTAGAATAAGGCTCGAAATCAACAATAGTGATGAGTATGAGTTATTTATTTGTGTCATTAGGTTAGATTGAAATCAACATTAGTTATTTATGGATATAACTGTTTCGTGCGTGCAGTTGGGCAAAGACTCGAAATCGAACATACTTACGTTATATGTTCTTTGTTGGTGTGGTTAGGTTAAGATACAAAATCATTATTAATGACGGACCGATAGAAGTTCGTCATGTTTATGGTTAGGGTATGGCTCGACATAAAAAATCGTAATAGGTATATTTTATTTGTTGGCGTGGTTAGGTTGAGACTTAAAATCAACATTAGTCGTAGACGGATATAACCTTTTCGTGTGTGCGGTTAAGGAAAAGCTCTGAATCAACAATATTAACGCGTTTAAGTTCTTTGTTTGTGTCGTTAGATTACGATCTGAAATCAACATTAGTGATGAGCGGACAGAACTTTTTCGTGTGTGCGGTTAGGCTAAGACTTGAAGTCAACGATAGTGACAAGTTGTGACGAGTATAAGTTATTTGTTTATTTGGTTAGGTTGAAGTTTAAAATCAACATTAGTGATGGACAAATATAACTTCGTAGTGTATACCGTTAGAATAAGGCTCGAAATCAACAATAGTGATGACTATGAGTTATTTGTTTGTGTGGTTAGGTTAGATTGAAATCAACATTAGTTATTGATGGATATAACTGTTTCGTGCGTGCAGTTGGGTAAAGACTCCAAATCGACCATACTTACGATATATGTTCTTTGTTGGTGTGGTTAGGTTAAGATATAAAATCAATATTCATGACGGACCGATAGAAGTTCGTCATGTTTTTGGTTAGGGTTTGACTCAACATAAAAAATCGTGATAGGTATATTTTATTTGTTGGCGTGGTTAGGTTGAGACTTAAAATCGACATTAGTCATAGACGCATATAACCTTTTCGTGTGTGCAGTTATGCAAAAGTTCTAAATCAACAATATTAACGGGTATAAGTTCTTTGTTTGTGTCGTTCGATTAAGATCTGAAATCAACATTAGAGATGAACGGACAGAACTTTTTCGTGTGCGGTTAGTCAATACAATCTTCAAAAAACGAGATGATTAAATTACGCGTGGCTTATCAAGTTCTTTATTTGTGAAAAAAAGATAGAGCGTGTTGTAAAGATTGTAAGGTAATTCCAGGAAAAGCTTAACCACCCAACATTTTTAGTTATGATTTACAAATAAAAAAATGGACAAAGAAGATAAGAGTGCATTATTCGGACTAAATGGTGGAACCTCAAAAGTGAGAAAGAAGATATATTTAAACAAAAAGTCCTTCAAGGAGATGTTGGAATTATGTTGGCACACCCTCTGATATGTGGAACAATATGGCTATACATATTAGGAAAGTGGCGAAGATGTGTTAGGGGTATCTATTTGGTAGGGGAGTGAAGTTTAAAATCAACATTACATGATGCTAAGAAAACTAGTGAAACTTTAACTTCGTAGTGGAAGCAAAAAAGGCCGTTAGTGTTAGGACTTATATAAAAAACTCAACTTATCAAAGAGATACAATAGCTAGGGCTGATAAGAAAACTATCTTAATTATGTTAGATGCATAAAAGTGTGGCAAATGATGATATAAGAAATTATTTTTATAATCTTTTTAATGAAAATAAAGATGTTAGTATTAGTTTAGGAGATTTAGCTAAGTCAGAAAAGTATATAAACACAATTAGTTATTCAAAAGAATGAAGTCAAATAACTGTGGTTCGTAGGACCAGTAATATTCCTAGTTTGGAAAATACTAGGAGAAATAGAATCACTTGGCTCAAATCCACCATAGAGCTTACGTTATATTCAAAATTCTTTGTTGGTGTGTTAATGGTTACTATGAAATTATGGAAAGAATTATTGAACGTAGGTTAAGACAAGTATCAAGTACAACAGAGAACCAATTTGGATTTATGCCAGGTAGATCTACTATTGAAGCGATTCACCTTTTGAGACGTCTTATGGTTTTAGAGCAAAAAAGAAAGACCTTCACATGATATTTATTGATCTAGAAAAAGCTTATGATAGGGTACCGAGGGAGGTTCTTTGGAGAACTTTGGAAAAAGAGGTATCCCATTGACATATATTAACCTTATAAGAGACATGTATGATTAGGTGCAAAAACATGTGTGAGGACTCATGAAGGAACGATAGAACCTTAATATTGGGTTACATCGTGGTTAGGTTAATAATGGTGAATGATTAACAAAACATATTCAAGATAAGTCGTGAGATGACATTGTATATATAACTATTCCGACTTAGTAGAACAAAGACAGAATTATGGAATGTAAGTTTGATCATTTGGCTATTTCAGAGGACATAGAAATTAAAATTGGCACACATTGCATTCCCCAAAAGGAAAGTTTTAAATACTTAGGGTCAATTTTTCAAAGTGATGGAAGAATTGATGCATAGAATTAATGCTGGTTGGTTAAAATGGAGAGGAGCATCCGGTATTCTTTGTGATAAGAAGATACCATTAAAATTAAAAGGTAAATATTATAGAGCAGCAGTTAGGCCTGCCATGTTTTATGGTTCTGAGTGTTGGGCAGTTAATCATCAACATGTACAAAAGATGCCTGTGACAGAAATTCTTACAAGTTTACATGTGAGGTTATTAGAAACAAATTAGGAGTGGCACCAATAGAGGATAAAATGAAGAATCGTTTAACATAGAAGAAGATCAAAAGAAGAACCCGTAAGAAGGTTAGAAAACCTAAATTTGGAAAGTATTAAAAGAGGTAGAGGACGACCACAAAAGTGTTGGAAAGAAACAATAAAGAATGATCTAGCTTATTGGGAGTTAACTGCTAACATGGCACACGATAGAGATATGTGGAAACAAAGAATCCATGTAGCCGACCCCGTCTAGTATGGGAAAAGGCTTAGTTGTTGTTGTTGTTGGTTAGGCTAAGACTTGAAGTCAACGATAGTGACATGTATAAGTTATTTATTTATTTGGTTACTTTGAAGTTTAAAATCCATTAGTGATAGACAAATATAACTTCGTAGTGTATACCGTTAGAATAAGACTCTATATCAACAATGGTGATGACTATGAGTTATTTATTTGTGTGGTTAGGTTAGATTGAAATCAACATTAGTTATTGATAGATATAAGTGTTTCGTGTGTGCAGTTGGGCGAAGACTCTAAATCGACGATACTTACGTTATATGTTGTTTCTTTGTGTGGTTAGGTTAAGAATTAAAATCAATATTGATGACGGACGGATACAACTTCGTCGTGTTTATGGTTTGGTTAAGGCTCAACATAAAAAATCGTGATAGGTATATTTTATTTTTTGGCGTGGTTAGGTTGAGACTTAAAATCAACATTAGTCGTAGACGGATATAACCTTTTCGTGTGTGCGGTTAAGGAAAAGCTCTCAATCAATATATTAACGCGTATAAGTTCTTTGTTTGTGTCGTTAGATTAAGATCTCAAATCAACATTAGTGATGAGCGGAAAGAACTTTTTCGTGTGTGCGGTTAGGCTAAGTCTTGAAGTCAACGATAGTGACAAGTTGTGACGAGTATAAGTTATTTGTTTATTTGGTTAGGTTGAAGTTTAAAATCAACATTAGTGATGGACAAATATAACTTCGTAGTGTATACCGTTAGAATAAGGCTCGAAATCAACAATACTGATGACTATGAGTTATTTGTTTGTGTGGTTAGGTTAGATTGAAATCAACATTTGTTATTGATGGATATAACTGTTTCGTGCCTGCAGTTGGGCAAAGACTCTAAATCGACCATACTTACGTTATATGTTCTTTGTTGGTGTGGTTAGGTTAAGATACAAAATCAATATTTATGACGAACCGATAGAAGTTCGTCATGTTTATGGTGAGGGTATGGCTCGACATAAAAAATC
Organism: Brasenia schreberi; assembly: GCA_036023115.1. Classification (NCBI taxonomy): domain Eukaryota; kingdom Viridiplantae; phylum Streptophyta; class Magnoliopsida; order Nymphaeales; family Cabombaceae; genus Brasenia; species Brasenia schreberi. The sequence continues at coordinate 5,692,851 of JAYKKT010000021.1, read as the reverse complement.
GTGATAGGTATATTTTATTTGTTGCCGTGGTTAGGTTGAGACTTAAAATCAACATTAGTGATAGGCGGATATAACCTTTTCGTGTGTGCGGTTAAGCAAAAGCTCTAAATCAACAGTATTAATGCGTATAAGTTCTTTGTTTGTGTCATTTGATTACGATGTGAAATCAACTTTGGTGATGAACGGACACAACTTTCTCGTGTGTGTGGTTAGGCTAAGGCTTGAAGTCAACGATAGTGACAAGTTGTGACGAGTATAAGTTATTTATTTATTTGGATAGGTGGAAGTTTAAAGTCAACATTAGTGATGGACAAATATAACTTCTTAGTGTGTACCGTTAGAATAAGAATCGAAATCAACAATAGTGATAACTATGAGTTATTTATTTGTGTGGTTAGGTTAGATTGAAATCAATATTATTTGTTGATGGATATGACCGTTTCGTGTGTGGAGTTGCCCAAAGCCTTTAAATCAACCATACTTATTCTATATGTTCTTTGTTGGTGTGGTTAGGTTAATAATTCAAATCAATATTTATGACAGACGGATACAACTTCGTCGTGTTTATGTTTAGGGTAAGGCTCGACATAAAAAATCGTGATTGATATATTTTATTTGTTGGCGTGGTTAGGTTGAGACTTAAAATTAACATTAGTCATAGACGGATATAACCTTTTCGTGTGTGCGGTTAAGGAAAAGCTCTTAATAAAGAATATTAACGCGTATAAGTTCTTTGTTTGTGTCGTTAGTTTAAGATCTGAAATCAACATTAGTGATGAACGGACACAACTTTTTCGTTTGTGCGGTTTGGTAAGACTTGAGGTCTACGATAGTGACAAGTTGTGACGAGTATAAGTTATTTGTTTATTTGGTTAGGTTGAAGTTTAAAATCCATTAGTGATGGACAAATATAACTTCGTAGTGTATACCGTTAGAATAAGACTCGAAATCGACAATAGTGTTGACTATGAGTTATTTATTTGTGTGGTTAGGTTAGATTGAAAACAACATTAGTTATTCATGCATATAACTGTTTCGTGTGTGCAGTTGGGCAAAGACTCCAAATCGACCATACTTACGTTATATGTTCTTTGTTGGTGTGGTTAGGCTAAGAATTGAAATCAATATTGATGACGGACGGATACAACTTCGTCGTCTATATGGTTAGGGTAAGGATCAACATAAAAAATCGTGATAGGTATATTTTATTTGTTGGCGTAGTTAGGTTGAGAGTTAAAATCAACATTAGTCGTAGACGGATATAACCTTTTCGTGTATGCGGTTAAGGAAAAGCTCTGAATCAACAATATTAACGCGTATAAGTTCTTTGTTTGTGTCGTTAGATTAAGATCTGAAATCAACATTAGTGATGAACGGACAGAACTTTTTCGTGTGCGGCTAGGCTAAGACTTAAAGTCAACGATAGTGACAGGTTGTGACGAGTATAAGTTATTTGTTTATTTGTTTAGGCTAAAGTTTAAAATCAACATTAGTGATGGACAAATATAACTTCATAGTGTATACCGTTAGAATAAGGCTCGAAATCAGCAATAGTGATGACTATAAGTTATCTATTTGTGTGGTTAGGTTAGATTGAAATCAACATTAGTTATTGATGGATATAATTGTTTCGTACGTGCAGTTGGGTAAAGACTCCAAATCGACCATACTTACGTTATATGTTCTTTGTTGGTGTAGTTAGGTTAAGATAAAAAATCAATATTCATGACGGACCGATAGAAGTTCGTCATGTTTATGGTTAGGGTCTGGCTCGACATAAAAAATCGTGATAGGTATATTTTATTTGTTGGCGTGGTTACGTTGAGACTTAAAATCAACATTGGTCGTAGACGGATATAACCTTTTCGTGTGTGCGGTTAAGGAAAAGCTCTAAATCAACAATATTAACGCGAATAAGTTCTTTGTTTGTGTCATTTGATTAAGATCTGAAATCAACTTTGGTGATGAACGGACACAACTTTCTTGTGTGTGCGGATAGGCTAAGACTTGAAGGGAACGATAGTGACAAGTTTTTACGAGTATAAGTTATTTGTTTATTTGTTTAGGTTGAAGTTTAAAATCAACATTAGTGATGGACAAATATAACTTCGTAGTGTATAGCGTTAGAATAAGACTCGAAATGAACAATAGTGATGACTATGAGTTATTTATTTGTGTGGTTAGGTTAGATTGAACTCAACATTAGTTTTTGATGGATATAATTGTTTCCTTTGTGGAGTTGGGCAAAGACTCCAAATCGACCATACTTACGTTATATGTTCTTTGTTGGTATAGTTTGGTTAAGAATTGAAATCAATATTGGTGACGGACGGATACAACTTCGTCATGTTTATGGTTAGGGTCTGGCTCGACATAAAAAATCGTGATAGGTATATTTTATTTGTTGGCGTGGTTACGTTGAGACTTAAAATCAACATTGGTCGTAGACGGATATAACCTTTTCGTGTGTGCGGTTAAGGAAAAGCTCTAAATCAACAATATTAACGCGAATAAGTTCTTTGTTTGTGTCATTTGATTAAGATCTGAAATCAACTTTGGTGATGAACGAACAGAACTTTCTTGTGTGTGCGGATAGGCTAAGACTTGAAGGGAACGATAGTGACAAGTTTTTACGAGTATAAGTTATTTGTTTATTTGTTTAGGTTGAAGTTTAAAATCAACATTAGTGATGGACAAATATAACTTCGTAGTGTATAGCGTTAGAATAAGACTCGAAATGAACAATAGTGATGACTATGAGTTATTTATTTGTGTGGTTAGGTTAGATTGAACTCAACATTAGTTTTTGATGGATATAACTGTTTCCTTTGTGGAGTTGGGCAAAGACTCCAAATCGACCATACTTACGTTATATGTTCCTTGTTGGTGTAGTTTGGTTAAGAATTGAAATCAATATTGATGACGGACGGATACAACTTCGTCATGTTTATGGTTAGGGTCTGGCTCGACATAAAAAATCGTGATAGGTATATTTTATTTGTTGGCGTGGTTAGGTTAGACTTAAAATCAACATTAGTCGTAGACGGATATAACCTTTTCGTGTTTGCGGTTAAGGAAAAGCTCTGAATCAACAATATTAACGCGTATAAGTTCTTTGTTTGTGTCGTTAGATTACGATCTGAAATCAACATTAGTGATGAGCGGACAGAACTTTTTCGTGTGTGCGGTTAGGCTAAGACTTGAAGTCAACGATTGTGGCAAGTTGTGACGAGTATAAGTTATTTGTTTATTTGTTTAGGTTGAAGTTTAAAATCAACATTAGTGATGGACAAATATAACTTCGTAGTCTATACCGTTAGAATAAGACTCGAAATCAACAATAGTGATGTCTATGAGTTATTTATTTGTGTGGTTAGGTTAGATTGAAATCAACATTAGTTATTGATGGATATAACTGTTTCGTGTGTGCAGTTGGGCAAAGACTCCAAATCGACAATACTTACGTTATATGTTCTTTGTTGGTGTGGTTAGGCTAAGAATTGAAATCAATATTGATGACGGACGGATACAACTTCGTCGTCTTTATGGTTAGGGTAAGGATCAACATAAAAAATCGTGGTAGGTATATTTTATTTGTTGGCGTGGTTTGGTTGAGAGTTAAAATCAACATTAGTCGTAGATGGATATAACCTTTTTGTGTATGCGGTTAAGGAAAAGCTCTGAATCGACAATATTAATGCGTATAAGTTCTTTGTTTGTGTCGTTAGATTAAGATCTGAAATCAACATTAGTGATGAACGGACAGAACTTTTTCGTGTGCGGCTAGGCTAAGACTTGAAGTCAACGATAGTGACAAGTTGTGACGAGTATAAGTTATTTGTTTATTTGGTTAGGCTAAAGTTTAAAATCTACATTAGTGATGGACAAATATAACTTCGTAGTCTATACCGTTAGAATAAGACTCGAAATCAACAATAGTGATAACTATGTGTTATTTATTTGTGTGGTTAGGTAAGAATGAAATCAACATTTGTTATTGATTGATATAACTGTTTCGTGTGTGCAGTTGGGCAAAGACTCCAAATCGACAATACTTACGTTATATGTTCTTTGTTGGTGTGGTTAGGCTAAGAATTGAAATCAATATTGATGACGGACGGATACAACTTCGTCGTCTTTATGGTTAGGGTAAGGATCAACATAAAAAATCGTGGTAGGTATATTTTATTTGTTGGCGTGGTTTGGTTAAGAGTTAAAATCAACATTAGTCGTAGATGGATATAACCTTTTTGTGTATGCGGTTAAGGAAAAGCTCTGAATCGACAATATTAATGCGTATAAGTTCTTTGTTTGTGTCGTTAGATTAAGATCTGAAATCAACATTAGTGATGAACGGACAGAACTTTTTCGTGTGCGGCTAGGCTAAGACTTGAAGTCAACGATAGTGACAAGTTGTGACGAGTATAAGTTATTTGTTTATTTGGTTAGGCTAAAGTTTAAAATCTACATTAGTGATGGACAAATATAACTTCGTAGTCTATACCGTTAGAATAAGACTCGAAATCAACAATAGTGATAACTATGAGTTATTTATTTGTGTGGTTAGGTAAGATTGAAATCAACATTTGTTATTGATTGATATAACTGTTTCGTGTGTGCAGTTGGGCAAAGACTCCAAATCGACCATACTTACGTTATATGTTCTTTGTTGGTGTGGTTAGGCTAAGAATTGAAATCAATATTGATGACGGACGGATACAACTTCGTCGTCTTTAAGGTTAGGGTAAGGATCAACATAAAAAATCGTGGTAGGTATATTTTATTTGTTGGCGTGGTTAGGTTGAGAGTTAAAATCAACATTAGTCGTAGATGGATATAACCTTTTTGTGTATGCGGTTAAGGAAAAGCTCTGAATCAACAATATTAACGCGTATAAGTTCTTTGTTTGTGTCGTTAGATTATGATATAAATCAACATTAGTGATGAGAGGACAGAACTTTTTCGTGATTGCGGTTAGGCTAAGACTTGAAGTTAACGATAGTGACAAGTTGTGACGAGTATAAGTTATTTATTTATTTGGTTAGGCGGAAGTTTAAAGTCAACATTAGTGATGGACAAATATAACTTCTTAGTTTATACCGTTAGAATAAGACTCGAAATCAACAATAGTGATAACTATGAGTTATTTATTTGTGTGGTTAGGTTAGATTGAAATCAATATTATTTGTTGATGGATATGACAGTTTCGTGTGTGGAGTTCGCCAAAGCCTCTATATCAACCATACTTATGCTATATGTTCTTTGTTGGTGTGGTTAGGTTAATAATTCAAATCAATATTTATGAGAGACGGATACAACTTCGTCGTGTTTATGTTTAGGGTAAGGCTCGACATAAAAAATCGTGATTGATATATTTTATTTGTTGGCGTGGTTAGGTTGAGACTTAAAATTAACATTAGTCATATACGGATATAACCTTTTCGTGTGTGCGGTTAAGGAAAAGCTCTAAATCAACAATATTAACGCGTATAAGTTCTTTGTTTGTGTCGTTAGTTTAAGATCTGAAATCAACGTTAGTGATGAACGGACACAACTTTTTCGTTTGTGCGGTAAGGTAAGACTTGAGGTCTACGATAGTGACAAGTTGTGACGAGTATAAGTTATTTGTGTATTTGGTTAGGTTGAAGTTTAAAATCTATTAGTGATGGATAAATATAACTTCGTAGTGTATACCGTTAGAATAAGACTCGAAATCGACAATAGTGTTGACTATGAGTTATTTATTTGTGTGGTTAGGTTAGATTGAAAACAACATTAGTTATTCATGCATATAACTGTTTCGTGTGTGCAGTTGGGCAAAGACTCCAAATCTACCATACTTACGTTATATGTTCTTTGTTGGTGTGGTTAGGGTAAGAATTGAAATCAATATTGATGACGGACGGATACTACTTCGTCGTCTTTATGGTTAGGGTAAGGCTCAACATAAAAAATCGTGATAGGTATATTTTATTTGTTGTCGTGGTTAGGTTGAGAGTTAAAATCAACATTGGTCGTACACGGATATAACCTTTTCGTGTGTGCGGTTAAGGAAAAGCTCTGAATCAACAATATTAACGCGTATAAGTTTTTTGTTTGTGTCGTTAGATTAAGATCTGAAATCAACATTAGTGATCAGCGGACAGAACTTTTTCGTGTGTACGGTTAGGCTAAGACTTAAAGTCAACGATAGTGACAAGTTGTGACGAGTATAAGTTATTTGTTTATTTGGTTAGGTTGAAGTTTAAAATAAACATTAGTGATGGACAACTATAACTTCGTAGTGTATACCGTTAGAATAAGGCTCGAAATCAACAATAGTGATTAGTATGAGTTATTTATTTGTGTAGTTAGGTTAGATTGAAATCAACATTAGTTATTGATGGATATAACTGTTTCGTGCGTGCAGTTGGGCAAAGACTCGAAATCGAACATACCTACGTTATATGTTCTTTGTTGTTGTGGTTAGGTTAAGATACAAAATCATTATTCATGACAGACCGATAGAAGTTCGTCATGTTTATGGTTAGGGTATGGCTCGACATAAAAAATCGTGATAGGTATATTTTATTTATTGGTGTGGTTACGTTGAGACTTAAAATCAACATTAGTCGTAGACGGATATAACCTTTTCGTATGTGCGGTTAAGGAAAAGCTCTGAATCAACAATATTAACGCGTATAAGTTCTTTGTTTGTGTCGTTAGATTACGATCTGAAATCAACATTAGTGATGAGCGGACATAACTTTTTCGTGTGTGCTGTTAGGCTAAGACTTGAAGTCAACGATAGTGACAAGTTGTGACGAGTATAAGTTATTTGTTTATTTGGTTAGGTTGATGTTTAAAATCAACATTAGTGATAGACAAATATAACTTCGTAGTGTATCCCATTAGAATAAGTTTCGAAATCAACAATACTGATGACTATGAGTTATTTGTTTGTGTGGTTAGGTTAGATTGAAATCAACATTAGTTATTGATGGATATAACTGTTTCGTGCATGCAGTTGGGCAAAGACTCCAAATCGTCCATACTTACGATATATGTTCTTTGTTGATGTGGTTAGGTTAAGATATAAAATCAATATTCATGACGGACCGATAGAAGTTCGTCATGTTTATGGTTAGGGTATGGCTCAACATAAAAAATCGTGATAGGTATATTTTATTTGTTGGCGTGTTTAGGTTGAGACTTAAAATCGACATTAGTCATAGACGCATATAACCTTTTCGTGTGTGCAGTTATGCAAAAGTTCTAAATCAACAATATTAACGGGTATAACTTCTTTGTTTGTGTCGTTAGATTAAGATCTGAAATCAACATTAGAGATGAACGGAGAGAATTTTTTCGTGTGCGGTTAGGCTAAGACTTGAAGTCAACGATAGTGACAAGTATAAGTTATTTGTTTATTTGGTTAGGTTGAAGTTTAAAATCCATTAGTGATAGACAAATATAACTTCGTAGTGTATACCGTTAGAATAAGACTCGAAATCAACAATGGTGATGACTATCAGTTATTTATTTGTGTGGTTAGGTTAGATTGAAATCAACATTAGTTATTGATAGATATAACTGTTTCGTGTGTGCAGTTGGGCGAAGACTCCAAATCGACCATACTTTCGTTATATGTTGTTTCTTTGTGTGGTTAGGTTAAGAATTGAAATCAATATTGATGACGGACGGATACAACTTTGTCGTGTTTATGGTTAGGGTAAGGCTCAACATAAAAAATCGTGATAGGTATATTTTATTTGTTGGCGTGGTTAGGTTGAGGCTTAAAATCAACATTAGTCGTAGACGGATATAACCTTTTCGTGTGTGCGGTTAAGGAAAAGCTCTGAATCAATATATTAACGCGTATAAGTTCTTTGTTTGTGTCGTTAGATTAAGATCTGAAATCAACGTTAGTGATGAGCGGAAAGAACTTTTTCGTGTGTGCGGTTAGGCTAAGACTTGAAGTCAACGATAGTGACTTGTTGTGACGAGTATAAGTTATTTGTTTATTTGGTTAGGTTGAAGTTTAAAATCAACATTAGTGATGGACAAATATAACTTCGTAGTGTATACCGTTAGAATACGGCTCGAAATCAACAATAGTGATGACTATGAGTTATCTATTTGTGTGGTTAGGTTAGATTGAAATCAACATTAGTTATTGATGGATATAACTGTTTCGTACGTGCAGTTGGGCAAAGACTCTAAATCGACCATACTTATGTTATATGTTCTTTGTTGGTGTGGTTAGGTTAAGATACAAAATCAATATTCATGACGGACCGATAGAAGTTCGTCATGTTTATGGTTAGGGTATGGCTCGACATAAAAAATCGTGATAGGTATATTTTATTTGTTGGCGTGGTTAGGTTGAGACTTAAAATCAACATTAGTCGTAGACGGATATAACCTTTTCGTGTGTGCGGTTAAGCAAAAGCTCTAAATCAACAGTATTAACGCGTATAAGTTCTTTGTTTGTGTCATTTGATTACGAGGTGAAATCAACTTTGGTGATGAACGGACACAACTTTCTCGTGTGTGCGGTTAGGCTAAGACTTGAAGTCAACGATAATGACAAGTTGTGACGAGTATAAGTTATTTATTTATTTGGTTAGGTGGAAGTTTAAAGTCAACATTAGTGATGAACAAATATAACTTCTTGGTGTATACCGTTAGAATAAGACTCGAAATCAACAATTGTGATAACTATGAGTTATTTATTTGTGTGGTTAGGTTAGATTGAAATCAATATTATTTGTTGATGGATATGACTCTTTCGTGTGTGGAGTTGGCCAAAGCCTTTAAATCAACCATACTTATGCTATATGTTCTTTGTTGGGGTGGTTAGGTTAATAATTCAAATCAATATTTTTGAGAGACGGATACAACTTCGTCGTGTTTATGTTTAGGGTAAGGCTCGACATAGAAAATCGTGATTAATATATTTTATTTGTTGGCGTGGTTAGGTTGAGACTTAAAATCAACATTAGTCATAGACGGATATAACCTTTTCGTGTGTGCGGTTAAGGAAAAGCTCTAAATCAACAATATTAACGCGTATAAGTTCTTTGTTTGTGTCGTTAGATTAAGATCTGAAATCAACATTAGTGATGAACGGACACAACTTTTTCGTTTGTGCGGTTAGGCTAAGACTTGAAGTCAACGATAGTGAAAAGGTTGAGTCTTAAATCAACATTACGTTAGATTGTATATATTCTTTGTTGTATGTTCTTTGTTGTGTGGTTACGTTAAGAATTGAAATCAATATTCATGACGGACGGATACAACTTCGTCGTGTTTATGGTTAGGGTAAGGCTCGACATAAAAAATCGTGATAGGTATTTTTATTTGTTGGGGTGGTTAGGTTGAGACTTAAAATCAACATTAGTCATGGACGGATATAACCTTTTCGTGTGTGCGGTTAAGGAAAAACTCTAAATCAACAATATTAGCGCGTATAAGTTCTTTGTTTGTGTCGTTATATTAAGATCTGAAATCAACATTAGTGACGAACAGACAAAACTTTTTCGTGTGCGGTTAGGCTAAGACTTGAAGTCAACGATAGTGAAAAGGTTTGACGAGTATAAGTTATTTGTTTATTTGTTTAGGTTGAAGTTTAAAATCAACATTAGTGATGGACAAATATAACTTCGTAGTGTATACCGTTAGAATAAGGCTTGAAATCAAAAATAGTGATGACTATGAGTTATTTATTTTTGTGCTTTGGTTAGATTGAAATCAACATTAGTTATTGATGGATATAACTGTTTTGCGTGTGGAGTTGGGCAAAAACTCCAAATCGACAATACTTACGTTATATGTTTTTTGTTGTTGTGGTTAGGTTAAGATACAAAATCAATATTCATGACGGACGGATAGAAATTGATGACTGTGAGTTATTTATTTATGTGGTTAGGTTAGTTTGAAATCAACATTAGTTATTGATGGATATAATTGTTTCATATCTGTCGTTGGGCAAAGACTCTAAATCAACCATTCTTAGGTTATATGTTCTTTGTTTGTATGGTTAGGTTAAGAATTGAAATCAATATTAATGACGGACGGATACAACTTCGTCGTGTTTATGGTTAGGGTAAGGCTCGACATAAAAAATCGTGATAGGTATATTTTATTTGTTGGTGTGGTTAGGTTGAGACTTAAAATCAACATTAGTCATAGGCGGATATAACCTTTTCGTGGGTGTGGTTGATCAAAAGCTCTAAATCAACAATATTAACGCGTATAAGTTCTTTGTTTGTGTCATTTGATTAAGATCTGAAATCAATTTTGGTGATGAACGGACACAACTTTCTCGTGTGTATGGATAGGCTAAGACTTGAAGTGAACGATAGTGACAAGTTTTGACGAGTATAAGTTATTTGTTGATTTGCTTAGGTTGAAGTTTAAAATGAACATTAGTGATGGACAAATATAACTTCGTAGTGTATACCGTTAGAATAAGACTCGAAATCAAGAATACTGATGACTATGAGTTATTTATTTGTGTGGTTAGGTTAGATTGAAATCAACATTAGTTATTTATGGATATAACTGTTTCGTGTGTGAAGTTGGGTAAAGACTCCAAATCGACCATACTAACGTTATATGTTCTTTGTTGGTGTAGTTAGGTTAAGAATTCAAATCAATATTCATGACGAACGGATACAACTTCGTCGTGTTTATAGTTAGTGTAAGGCACGACATAAAAAATCGTGATAGTATATTTTACTTGTTGGCGAGGTTAGGTTGAGACTTAAAATCAACATTAGTCACAGACGGATATAACCTTTTCGTGTGTGCGATTAAGGAAAAGCTATAAATCAACAATATTAACGCGTATAAGTTCTTTGTTTGTGTCGTTAGATTAAGATCTGAAATCAACTTTAGTGATAAACGGACACAACTTTTTCGTCTGTGCGGTTAGCCTAAGACTTGACGTCAACGATAGTGACAAGTTGTGACGAGTATAAGTTATTTGTTTCTTTGGTTAGGTTGAAGTTTAAAATCCATTAGTGATGGACAAATATAACTTCGTAGTCTATACTGTTAGTATAAGACTCGAAATCGACAATAGTGTTGACTATGAGTTATTTATTTGTGTGGTTAGGTTAGATTGAAATCAACATTGGTTATTGATGGATATAACTGTTTCGTGTGTGCAGTTGGGCAAAGACTCCAAATCGACCACACTTACGTTATATGTTCTTTCTTGGTGTGGTTAGGTGAAAAATTGAAATCAATATTCATGATAGACGGATACAACTTCGTCGTGTTTATGGTTAGGGTAAGGCTCAACATATAAAATCGTGAGAGGTATATTTTATTTGTTGGCGTGGTTAGGTTGAGACTTAAAATCAACATTAGTCATAGATGGATATAACCTTTTCGTGTGTGCGGTTAAGTAAAAGCTCTAAATCAACAATATTAACGCGTATAAGTTCTTTGTTTGTGTCGTTAGATTAAGATCTGAAATCAACATTAGTGATGAACGGACACAACTTTTTCGTGTGTGTGGATAGGCTAAGACTTGAAGTCAACGATAGTAACAGGTATAAGTTATTTGTTTTTGTTGTTAGGTTGAGACTTGAAATACTCATTAATGATGAATGGATATAACTTTTTTGTTGGTGCCGTTAGGCAATGACCCTAAATCATCAATATTGACGGGTATAAGTTTTTTGTTGGTGTGGTTAGTTTAAGATACAAAATAAACTTTAGTGATTAACTTATATAACTTTTTTGATGGGTGTAGTTAGGATAAGACTTTAAATCGCTAATTGTGACGAGTATAAGTTATTTGTTTATTTGGTTAGGTTGAAGTTTAAAATCAACGTTGGGGATGGATAAATATAACTTCGTAGTGTATACCGTTAGAATAAGACTCGAAATCAACAATAGTGATGACTATGAGTTTTTTATTTGTGTGGTAGGTTAGATTGAAATCAACATTAGTTATTAATGGATGTAACTGTTTTGTGTGTGCAGTTTGGTAAAGAGTCCAAATCGAATATACTTACGTTATGTGTTCTTTTTTGGTGTGGTTAGATTAAGAATTGAAATCAATATTAATGACGGACGGATACAACTTGGTCGTGATTATGGTTAGGGTAAGGCTTAATAGAAAAAATCGTGATAGGTATATTTTATTTGTTGGCGTGGTTAGGTTGAAACTTAAAATCAACATTAGTCATAGTCGGATAGAACCTTTTCGTGTGTGCGGTTAAGCAAAAGTTTTAAATTAACAATATTAACGCATATAAGTTCTTTGTTTGTGTCATTAGATTAAGATCTGAAATCAACATTAGTGATGAACGGACAAAACTTTTTCGTGTGTGCGGTTAGGCTAAGACTTGAAATCAACGATAGTGATAAGTTGTGACGAGTATAAGTTATTTGTTTATTTGGTTAAGTTGAAGTTTAAAATCAACATTAGTGATGGACAAATATAACTTCGTAGTCTATACCGTTAGAATAAGACTCGAAATCAAAATAGTGATGACTATGAGTTATTTATTTGTGTGGTTAGGTTAGATTGAAATCAACATTAGTTAATGGATATAACTGTTTCGTGTGTTGGTTTTGGCAAAGACTCCAAATCGACCATACTTACGTTATATGTTCTTTGTTGGTGTGGTTAGGTTAAGAATTGAAATCAATATTCATGACGGACGGATACAACTTCGTCGTGATGATGGTTAGGGTAAGGCTCGACATAAAAAATCGTGATAGCTATATTTTCTAAGGTTCGTCGTGTTGTGGATAGGCTCGACATAAAAAATCATCAATATTCATGACGAACGGATACTACTTCGTCGTGTTTATAGTTAGGGTAAGGCACGACATTAAAAATCGTGCCTAGTTATATTTTATTTGTTGGCGTGGTTAGGTTCAGACTTAAAATCAACATTAGTCGTAGACGGTATAACCTTTTCGTGTGTGTGGTTAAGGAAAAATTCTAAGTCAACAATATTAACGCGTATAAGTTCTTTGTTTGTGTCGTTAGATTAAGATCTGAAATCAATTTTAGTGATGAACGGAAATAACTTTTTCGTGTGTGCGGCTAGGCTAGGACTTGAAGTCAACGATAGTGACAAGTATAAATTATTTGTTTTTGTTGTTAGGTTGAGACTTGAAATACTCATTAATGATGAATGGATATAACTTTTTTGTTGGTGCCGTTAGGCAATGACCCTAAATCATCAACAGTGACGATATAAGTTTTTTGTTGGTGTGGTTAGGTTAAGATACAAAATCAACTTTAGTGATTAACGTATTTAACTTTTTTCGTGGTTGTGGTTAGGATAAGACTTTAAATCGCTAATTGTGACGAGTAGAATGGTCAGTCTAAGCGCTTAGGCATTCCAACTGAATGGGTGAAACTTTAAAATTTACGTGAAAAGCAAAGGAGTTGAAAGTAAAATCATGTAAACTTGCTTAAGTTTCAAAATGAAGAAGTTATGAAAAACAGAAAATTGCATCAAAATATTATTGGGGTGAAGCAGTCTTAACATCAGTTTTTCTTATAAATCGCATGTTAAGCAAGGTACTCAGTGATAATAGTTCATTTTATGTCACAATGGATATGACCTTTTATTAAGACATTCCATTTTATGGAGTGAAGGAAGAACCTTCATCAGAAATACAGTCTACTCAAGTGATCCCATTTCCTCCAGCTGAAATTACATCTACTCTTGAAAATGTAGGTGAATGACTGTTGAAGAATATTTTTATCTAGTGTTCTTTGTGTTAGTTTTATGTTTTTAGGTATTATTGTACTCGCCCGAAACTGTAAGGGCATTTTGGTTTTTTTGGTCAAATTCCGTTTTACAACTCTCTATATTAGGGCTGGTAGATGTATTAGAGAGGTGGAGGTTGTGTTGTAAGTGAGAGTGGAGAAGAGGGGGGCGACCTCCATTGGAGGTCCGCCCCTTCCTTTAATCCCTCATTTTTCCTCCAATATTATTAGTCTTATTTTGTGTGTTTGATCTCCTGTAATGTTTCTTTGAATTACAACATGGTATCAGAGCCTTCTACAGAGGTTTCGCGACCATCCGAAGTTGTTCATACCTGAAAACATACACCAAAAGTAGCAGAAAGTGTAAAGTGTTGTAGCTGTGAATATCATAAATCAAATTAGCACCTAGAGCGTTAGCTCAGCGGCAGTGAAGCTAACGTTTGCGCAAGTCTTGTCGCCGCGAGATCGCGCATCAGGAGGGTCTGTATCTTCTAGCCCTTTCCGTCCCATCAGTTGCCTGAATCTGGTATCGTCAGAATGTGTATTTAATTGGCATTTCTGTTGTATGGTGATTGTGTTTTGGTGGTGGTGCTCAATTCTTGAGAGTATATTTACTCTTTGACAATTGGTATGTGTGTGTGCTTCCCTTGCTGTTGCTGTTCAAAGGATTTGAAGAAATTGCAAGGAGTGCATCTTGTAGAGCAGAACTATTTACACATTTGTTGCGTTCAATGGTGGGCCTAGGTTGTGCCTGGGCAAGGACCTGGCCTATTTGCAGATGAAGTCCATAGCTGCAGCAATTCTTCTAGACTTGCAGAATATATCAAAATATTGCATATTCCCCGTTGACATCTCTGGCAACCGTAAGGCAGTAATACCATCAGAAACGTCTTCAGCTGCATTTTTTGGAATGTAAGAGGTCTGGAATTATTGCGTATGACTGTATTTATTGGAATATATGCTGGCAGCTGCATGTCTTGGAAAGGTGACTGCATTTAGTGCATATGGCGGCTGAATCTATTGAGCTTTAAATGTGTTATTGTGTTTGAATTAATTACATATTAGCAGCTGCAATATTACGTTACAGGGAATAGGCTGCATTTAAAGAATGAAGGCAGGTGTTAGCTACATTTATTATAGATGAAGGCAGGTGTTAGGAAATCGAATAGGCTGCATTTAAAGAATGGGCTGCATTTATTTTTTTGCATTAATATTGGTGGTTATGTCGAGATTCTGGAATCTGAAATGCTGCATATGGAACGTGTTGATGATTGTGCTTACTTATTATGTGAAGTTGAGGATGATATGATGAGCCTTGGGCATTATGAACCTGCACTGAGATATTTATTACGGATGAATAGTCTTTGTGGAGGGGAAATGTTTTACTCTCAGTGTTTGGCCATTGGGCGCCATATGGTTCGCTGCTCACTTTCACAGGAAGCTCAAGAAGTTACAGGAGTTGCTAGGATATACTCGAAGAAGGAGGACTGGAAATCAAGAAAAAGGAAACTGTCATTTAACAAACCAGTGGGGAAATTGCTCTTCGATGACACTATTATCTTATCTAATGAAGTCATGAGGAATAGATTGAACGATACTAGTAGCATAGTGCGAAGTCGTAAGAGGATTCCTCTTTTCTGTTTTGGATATATGGAGGTCGCCCCCATAAGAACTAAGGTGGTAGCACATTTTCTTTGGGAAGCATGTAAGACCCCGAAGTTACAAAACCAAGACAAGGGTATAGAAATCGCGCAAATTCTAGAAGGGAAAACCAGAAGGGAGTGTGCTCAGTTTTTCATGGAGATGTTGATTTCTTGGGGACTGGTGGTGATATGCAGGAACGAATATACTGTTATGTTTATGGCATCAACTGGCCTGAGCTGTATTTGTTGAATTGCTCCTTTTTTGGTGGAATAGGAAAAGGTTTTGAGAACATAAGATTTGCAGTAGCAGAGAGCATGACACATGATGTGATTAGGGATCCTCTTGGCGTTAAGTTGGACATGACCAATTATTTTTTCTTTGCTAGATCAACAAAAGGTGAAGGATATCACACAGAAAGCGAGCAGCACATTGGACTATCTCAGTTGATGGATCAGGATTTGTAATTCTCAAGAAAAATGAAGCTCCTGGAAACTGTTCTAAAAACCTGGAAATTGCATGAATGATGGGACATACCGTGGATGTGCTCAAGCATTTGAACTTGATATGTTACTGAAACTAGCTGATGTAAAAGGAACAGATGGGAAGACAACCTTAGTACACTTTGTTGTCAAGGAAATAATACAATCTCAAGGAAGTCGCGTAGTGCGAGCAGCTAGAGGAAGCAGTATCGCTAGCCTGAATTTTGATGACATTTTTAGATGAGATTCCACCTGAAACAGGAGATCATTTGTGTAGCTTAGGCTTACAAGTAGTATGTGGGCTTGGTGATGAGAAAAGTTTTTTAAGTGATTGAGGAATTCCGTGATAACCAGATGAAATGAAGAAGAATAGCTTGTGTTGAAAAACGTATGAGATGGATGATGAACTGCCCAAGAAGGAAGAGATGATGAACATGAACATCAAGTGTTTGAGGAAATGTTTAAGAGAATTGAAAAATTCTTGTGTAAGTTTATAGTCATGAGGACTGCTTTGTTGTTATGACAGCCAGGATGGTTGCTTTGATATTGTGACAGCCAGGATGGCTGCTTTGTTGATGTGACAGCCAGGATGGCTGCTTTGATGTTGTAACATCCAGGATGGCTGCTTTGTTGTTGTGACAGCCAGGATGACTGATTTGTTATTGTTACAGCAAAGAAGGCTGAGTTGATAGTGCAGCCAGAGATGCTGCTTGTGATGACAAGCCAGGAAGGCTAATATATTTTTCAGCCAAAGAAGTTGTTGAAGATCAAGATCAATGATAAAGACAGATGAAGAACGAAAGCAGATATTGAAGATTTTTTTTTTGCAAGTTTGGAGTTCGAAGTATCTCACTCCCAACTTGAGGGGGGTGTTGAAGAATATGTTTATCTAGTGTTCTTTGTGTTAGTTTTATGTTTCTAGGTATTATTGTACTCTCCCAAAACTGCAAGGGTATTTTGGTAATTTTCTGTACTAGGGTTATTTTGGTTATTTTGGTCAAATTCCGTTTTACAGCTCTCTATATAAGGGCTGGTAGATGTATTAGAGAGGTGGAGGTTGTGTTGTAAGTGAGAGTGGAGAAGAGGGGGGGCGACCTCCATTGGAGGTCCGCCCCTTCCTTTAATCCCGCATTTTTCCTCCAATATTATTAGTCTGATTTTGTGTGTTTGATATCCTACAATGTTTCTTTGAATTACAACAATGACAAGTATATAATAGAGTAAACCGAGGGATTATCTTTCCAGATCAGACTGTTACCCGAGATCAAAATTTCCAAAGTAAATCAGATTCACCTCCTCTTAAGATAACCTCTAATAATTCGGATATTGAAATGGATGATTTACTTATTGCAATTAGAAAAGCAAACCGTGTAGCTACAAAATATGTATTGGACATTAGGCTTTCATTAATAAAGAAGTTTATGTTGCTGATTAATTTCAATATGACCATCATATTTGCATTGACATGGCCTCCACATTCTCGATCGTAGAATTCATGCATTATGGCCCTAGCTTGGTCAAGGTCTATAATTTCAACAAGATGCCGGTAAAGAATTCCTCCCAAAAATCACATATCGGGTTGAAATTTTTTTAATAAAAGCTTTATCTTTAGAAGAAGCAAATTCGAGAAATCCTCTATTTTTTAAAAAGTTTTTAATGTCTTGAAACCAAGGATTTTTCATGGAATTTTGGTCATTTTGGCAAATCTCCAAATCGTGGGTGGATGGAGTGGGTGAGTGCTGAATTTCTAAGGATCGAGTTTCCATGGTGGGATCGACCCTTAGAGATGAACCTAGGGATGAGAGGGATCTGCTATGGTGTTTTCCATGGAATTTTGGTCATCTATTAATGGTTCTTGCTTATACTTTGTGTTCAGCTTTATCGAGTTCGACTGCTAAACTGGCTGTGTTGTATAAAGGTGTTTCTGTTAGCTTATCAAAATGCATCTTGAAATCCAATACAGCGAGTCACATCTAGGTGGAGGTTCTGCTGTGCTGATAATCTTGGAAGGATTGAAGAATCATCTTGTTACGTTGTTTGGCAAATGGCTAGATGGTGATTTGGATAAAAGGGAGCCATGGATTTTACTGGTTGCTTTCATTAGTTTCTGGTTGTGGGCCTGTCAACTATAACTAATACTATCTGTCAATGGAGAAGGAACATTAATTTAAGCCATTTTGGGACTGCGGCCAGATCCAAGAAGTACCCGAAAATCAAACATAACATTCCTACTTCTAACCATGACTGGATTGTGAATCAAGCAACCGTGGGAGAAATCTGACTTGTGGTGTGTGCACATGCTCATGGTGGTGAAAGTTCTGTTGATATCGTTGTTACCAACAACACTGTTGATTCATTGACAGATATTACTTCAGATTCACAGCATCCAACTAAGGGCTGCTCATGCAGAGGTTGAACGCTAGTAAAAGGAAGCAGAGCAGCAGCTGGAGTCTTCTCTACTGAAGGTGGACAAAGATAACAGTTCGGAGAGGTCCATTCTCAGCAGTTTTTCCTCTAGTTGCAGCTGTGATTCAAAAGGAAAATGACTTCAGGAATTACCAATAAACAAGATCGACAGTCCTAAGAAACTTGTTCCTTTTTCCTTCATAAAGGAAAGAGAACAGTAAATCTTCAGCATTCGTAGGAATTGAAAAGGAGAGACAATGCTGATCGTGCTCTGATTGCTATTCTGGGGGCAGCAACGGGATTGACTGAGGAACCTGTTGCAGTTTCACCTTATTCTGACGATGAAGAATGCCATGTCACTGTATCAAGGAACGATGGAAAAGCCTTTAAGGGACTGTTTAATTCAAAGGAAAATGGGAAGGAACAGTCAAAGAACTTGAAACTATGCAAGAAGTATATAAAGAAGAAAGAAATGCAGACACACTCCAACGTTGGGCTGCATATGCAAGTCCTGTCAAAGAAAAACCAGCACTATGTAAAAATCAAGATTCCAAAATCATCCATATTAAGTATGCTAGATCACATGGTTCAGTCTGTGGAGAGGCAAATCAAAAGCTTGCTGTCAAGACAGAAGTTACCAAAGTGTCCAAAGGGAACAAAATTCTGCTGTTTCCATGGGAAGCGAGGAGACCAGCCAGCAAGTACCTACAAGGGAACAAGCAAGTGCATTATCTAAAGACTTGCAGAGCCGTGCAACTGTCCCAGGCCATGTTTATAAAGCTATTGAGTCCCTTCCTATTTCAGCATATCCTATGACACAGTTTGCAATGACTAGTGATGGAGTGAATGATGTACCCGCTTTGAAATTGGCTGATATTGGTATTGCCATGAGAATAGCTGGCACTGAGGTGGCTAAAGAGGCCTCCGACATGGTGTTAGCTAATGATAACTTCAGCAGTATAGTTGCAGCAGTTGGTGAAGGACGATCCAACAAGCGTACAACTGAAGCTATATGCCGTGAAATTGGCGTTTTCAGCTCTCGGAAAGACATACAGAGGCGATTAGTCAAAGAAGAGGTAGAAAGGGCTGAGGAATAGGAGAGAAGAAACGAATGCCAATATGCTTACAAAGAGCTTCCATTAAGTCTTCTGCTGTGCTCCAAGGTTAATAACTTGGACCAAAGATTGGCACCTTCACATACAGCTCAAGGCAGTTATTAACGTGGCTAGCAAGGCAAGGATGCACCTCATGCGTGCATTTGTCGATGGAGGAGGATGGAGGAGAGCTGTCTGATCAAACCATGTCTCCCCTCTTCTGCAAGTAAGTCATCCAAACGAATACAGCTGCTCCACTTACCAATTCCAGCTCCCACTAAACCAGGCAAGGTGACACACCGTGCTCCACAACCACCAACTTACCTTCCACAGCAGCCAGCTGCACCAATTTGAGCAAACTGATTTTGGCAACCTCCCACAGCAGTCAATCGACGAATTTGGATGGTCTGTACAGCAACATCACTTGCCTAAACTCAAATGGATACGTTTTGGAAAGATATGTGCAGCAGCTACTTGCCAAAAGACTGCTCTCTTCTGTAAGGCAGCTTGCCTTATCAAAACCTACAGCAAAGAGGCATCTTTGGGCCTATAAAAGGGGCCTCAAAGATGCTGCAAAGCAAGAATCCGGGGTTGTACAGAGAGGAATCGCTGTATCGCACAATACGGGCGATACGGTGCGTATTGCCTGTATCGTACGTCCTGCGACCCTTATAAAGGGTCCCCGGCCGACCGAAACCACAATTTTTCACGGTTTCCTCTCTCCTTTTGGGTTCCTCAATCTCCTTAAGAGTCGGTTTTCGCCTCCTTGGTATTCAAAGCTCTAAAATCGTGCCCTACAGTGCCCGTGCAAGCTTCCAAACTCGGATTTAGGTATTTTTTTAATGTGTTTTTCATTTTTTTCTTTTATATTTGTTGTTTTTTGTGGGTTTTTTTTTAATAACAAAATATGAAGTTATTAAGTGTGTGTATACGATTTTTATTGCATTCATAAAGT
The DNA here is from genome assembly GCA_036023115.1 of Brasenia schreberi. Classification (NCBI taxonomy): domain Eukaryota; kingdom Viridiplantae; phylum Streptophyta; class Magnoliopsida; order Nymphaeales; family Cabombaceae; genus Brasenia; species Brasenia schreberi. The sequence goes on along the minus strand of JAYKKT010000021.1, from coordinate 5,672,544 downwards.
GAGACACTCCATTTGAGTGTTATTTGAAGATTGGGGGATTTACGAAGTAGTTTTATTTTCAGGTTTTTGTTTAAATTAAAATACTCTATTGAGATGGCAAGAAGGGGTGGTAGAGACTCCCATTATCGGTCTGATGATCCGGCATGGCAGTGGGATATACCAGTTGAGTGTTCTAGGTTAAAGATTATATGCTTATTTTATGAAAAGGTGGTTAGTGGTAGAATTTCAAGGTTGAAACACCACATAGCAGGAACTGCGAAAGAAATTGCTCCATGCACATGCAGAGTTAGAAGTTTGTTAGAAGATCTTAAATGACAATACTTGCAAATGATTGAGAGCATACAGGAAAGGAGACAACAAAAGGATGACTTCCAGATGTGTGAAGAACCTGATGATGCTACTGCCACTAGAGTTGGATTCACTGATAGTTTGCCTTCAGATGCTAAACAAATATTGGTAGTAACAGTTCACGAGCACCTAGCAGGGGAAAGAGGGTTGCAGCTAAAGACTTTGGAGGTGGCGGAAGAGGAAGTTGAGGAAGGAGTAGAGGAAGAGCTTATTCTACAATACATTTGTTCTTTCCTCCTTCTACTACACCTGGTGCTCAATCTGGAATTCGTGCTGCTATAGCTTCGGAACAACTGCATGATTAGGCATACCTTGTAATGGGAAGATGATTTTATGATGCATGCATTCCATTTAATACAGCAAACAGTTTTTATTTTCAAGCAATGGCAGATGCAATTGCAAAAGTTGAGAGGGAAGATATTAGATCAAACCGTCATTGAAATGCAGCAATATTGTTCGACTTTGAGATAGTCATGGAAGAAAACGGGATGCACTATCATGGCAGATGGATGGAACGATAGGCGAGAAAGGACATTGCTAAACTTTCTTGTATATTGTCCTAAATGACTCATGTTTTTGAGATCTCTAGATATGTCAAAGGAGAGGCACACTGCAGAGATCCTACGACAGGAATTTGATAAGGTTATACAGGAGAAGTTAGCTGATATTTATGGGACTTTCTACTGGACACCATGTGCAGCCCATTGTTTAGATCTCATGCTCGAGGACATTGGTGAGATGGATGAAATAAAGGTAGCAACTGAGTGTTGCCAAGATATTACAAAATTCATTTACAACCATGCATTTGTTTTGTGTATGATGAGGAGATATACAGAAGGTGCTGAGCTTCTTCGCACAGCTCAAACTCGGTTCGCAACAAACTTCTTATCTGTACAGAGTATTGTGAAACAGAAGTAAGCTTTGAACTTTAGGATTGGTTATAGGTTGAAGATTGTTCCAAACGATCAAGGGAACACGTTGGAATTTTCTGCAAATCTGAACTTGTAAAATCGCATTACTGCACACACCTGAACACGGATTTTTCTGAGATGAACGACTAATCTAATCAGGTCAATTTTTTGCACGTCCAATCTAGGCATATCACGGATTACTCGATAAAATTTTGAAGATTTTATGTGGTAATTTATCGAGTTAATTAAATCTGTGAACTTTAGCAGAAAGCTTAAAAAAAGGTATATGTTCTTTTATTCATATCTCTGTAAATACTGAATAGAATTGCATAAAAAGTAATTATTTGGAAAGCTAAAATTCGGGGCTTTCGAACAAAACAAATTTCACTTAATTTGGAAGTCTAAGTGCAAAGATATGGCCGTTTTTCTGAGCCTCTGAATCACACACACAGAACTGTTCTGAGTCTCTGAACAGTCATCGGTTCCAGATTTAATTCTCATGATTTATAGAAGGAAAATATAAAATAAAAATATTTCCTGATTCTGTACATGTATATTTTGCTTCTGTAAAATTTTCAAAATTTTTGCAAACTCGGAAGTATTTTATAAAAAATCAAAGAACAGGTCTTTGGAAATAGAACAGTTTCTGTAATTTTCAGAACCTGAAATTTTCAGAAATCAAGAACTTAGTCTCGAATTCTGAAACTTATAAAATCAAGTTTTTCATTTCTAAATTTAACGGATTCCAGACATTTTCCAAGCATACCCTTGAGCGCCGGTTTAAGAAGGCCTACGTCAAAAAGAACTCACTTGTCTATGATCATCTACGAAAGTCAGAAAATCAAACTTTGTTAGTTTAAGACTTTAGTTTCAAATCCTAAAAGATTTTGAAAAATTCACGTCTACAAAGTCTCATAAGCTTATTCTAGAAAAAAGAATGTGGCAAAGGAGTATAAAATTTTGAAAAATATTAGAAAATGTAAACAAGGAACTCGGTCCATAAGTGAATACTATGCAGATCTTCGAGGACTTTGGGATGAACTTCTTTATTACACTAATATCAAGTGTTCATCTTGAGAAGGAAAATGTATTGGGTAGAGATGAACTACCTCCATTGGGAATAATATATTCACTATTAATTAGAGAAGAAGATCGAAGAAATCTTGAGGACAATTTTTCTGTTTCGGACTAACATGCACTTCAAACAAGGGGAGAAAATTCTTATTATCGAGAAAGAGGTGGACAACAAAGTCATGGACATGGACGTAGTCGATTCCATTATGAAGGAAAGCAAAAACTTATATGTTCTCATTGTGGCAAATCAAGGCATTCTAGAGAAAATTATTGGGAATTACATGACAAACCTGATTATTATAGAAATCGAAACTATTTGGCTCATACTGTAGAAAATTCAACTCTCATTACAGATGAAATTCAAGCGATTATCAAAAGAATAGAGGGCCTAAAATCAAAATTATCTGAACAATCCCAACCATCCTCTTCTCAGGCTACAGTAGCTCAGGTAATTCATACCGTGAAGGGTAACAATTTTAGAGCTAAAATTAGTCTATCATGTTCCCAATTTTTTCTATAAATCTGTTTTCAGTTAGTTCATTAACTCGTACTATGAACTGTAGTGTAACTTTTGATTCTACTGGATGTGTATTTCAGGAATTAAAGACGGGAAAAATATTTGGTCATGGTAGACTATGAAGGGGCTTATACATTCTGGAAGATAAATTTCAACATACAAGATCTTATAGTGCTTCAGCTTCAGCAGTTTAGGATGCAAAAATTCGTCTTTCACATTGTCGTCTGGGTCATCTACCTGTGTCAAAAATTCAATATGTTCTTCCTCATCTTAAAGTCGAGTCCAATAAATCATATTTTGAATGTGATGCTTGTTAACTTGGGAAACACTAAAGAGCCTCTTATCCTTTAAGAGATTCTAGAATGTGGTCCCAGTCCAGTTACTTCCTTGTTTGGTCAGAAATGCTTTGTTTTTTTTATTAATGATTGTATGCGTCTTGCAATCATTTATTTAATGAAAACAAAATCTGAAGTCTCTGCAATTTTTTCAATTGTGTATAAATTCATTCTTACCCAATGGAATACTTTTGTGAAAATTCTACATTCTGATAATAGGAGAGAATACATTAGCAGCCAGTTAAAAGAATATCTACACACTCATGGTATTATACATCAAACTTTTTGTTCATATACTCTTTAATAAAATGGTGTTACTAAAAAAAAGAATCGTCATATTCTGGAGGTAGTTAGAACTTTATTACATAAAAACAATGTTCCAAAATTTTATTGGAGAGAAGTTGTTCTTACTGTTGTTCATCTAATCAATAGGATGCCTAGTGGTGTTCTTAAGGGTAAAAGTCCAATGAAATGCCTCGATAAGGAATCAAAACCTTTTCATATAGTTACTCGTATCTTTCGTTGTTCATGCTTTGTACATATTATCCTACCGAATCATGATAAACTTGATCCTAGGTTTATAAAGTGTATCTTTCTTAGCTATTCAAATTCTCAAAAGGGCTATAAATGCTACGATTCCCTTCGTAAGAAACTATATGTATCCATGGATGTCACCTTCACAGAATCCACTCCATATTATTCTTTCCAAGGGGAGCCAATTACACCTCAGCATAATTCTCCTTGTGTTCTTCCTCTAATTCTTAGTGAGGCAAAAAATAATACAGATGATTTTGGAGAAAAGGCAGAAGAACCAAAGGAGATTTTAGTGTATAAGAGAGGATCAAGGCATATTATTTACCCTCAAGAAAAACTAGTTTAACATCAAATTACCAAAGATATTTCCCCTGACTCAGATCCTCAATTAGAAGTGGAAAAAGACCTTAAAATCTCTATTGTTATTCGAAAAGGTAAGCATATTTTTGCACGATATCCTATTATTGATTGTCTTATTTGCTAATACTTCTGAGAATTATCCGAACTTTGTTATGAACGCTGAGAAATACAAAATTCCTATAAAATATGAAAAAGCAATCAAATGTCTTTTATGGAAAGTTATAATTGAAGAGAAACTGAATGCTCTTGTGAATGATAATACATGGACTATCACACAGCTACCTCTTGATAGAAATATTGTTTGGTTCAAGTGGGTATTCACTATTAAATATAAGGCTGATGGAACCATTGAGAGATATAAGGCAAGATTAGTTGCTGAAGGATATAGTCAATCATATGGTATTGACTACACAGAAACATTCATACCTGTGGCTAAACTTCCATACAAATACTTCTGAGTATGACAGGGAACTTGAGATGTGATCTATAGCAACTAGATGTGAAAAATGCTTTCTTACAATGGAAAGGTCAGCATGGAACTACCTTTAGGAATGAACGTCTAAACAACTAATAATAGAGTGTACAAACTAAATAAAGCTATTTATGGGTTGAAACAGTCTCCAAGTGCTTGCTTTGAGAAATTTAATAAGGCAAAATGCAATTTGGGATACCACAGAAGTCTAAATAAATATACAATTTTATTTAAGAAAGGGACAAAATTATCTATTCTTGTTGTCTATGTTGTTGACATCATTGTTACAGGAAATGATTTTGAATAAATATCTAGGTTAAAAATGAATCTTCATAGATTATTTAACCTCAAAGATTTGGTTAGACTTCACTATTTTTTGGGCATAGAAGTGTTGTACGCCACCCAAGGTATCTTCTTAACTCAGCGTAAATATATAATGAATCTCCTTTAAGAAACACATGTGGTAGAATGTAAATTAAGCGACACTCTTATGGAAGCAAATCAGAAATTGCTCAGTGGTGATAGTGAAGATTTCAGAGACATTCACAAATATCAGAAGTTGGTTGACAAGCTTATATACTTGACAATTACTCGTTCGGATATTACTTATACAGTTGGCATTGTTAACAGATATATGCATTCTCCTACGAAGAATCATATGGATGCAGTGTATAAGAATCTTAGATATCTCGAATCAATTGGACTAAAACAAAAAAGAAGGGGGCAAACTTTTTGAAGTTGTTCCTTGGGCTTTTATATATATATAAGAAAACTGGGAGTTGTTAGATAAGTTTCATGGTAAATGATTCATATCATTCGTGCAATCACACGGAAGACACAGATCGAGCCCTCCATCAATATGGGCATGAAGATCGATGTCATTTAATGCACATGGGTGTATTAAATATGATATAGAATAGAGGTCATGATTACCATCGAATGATTGATTGCATGTACGGTGATAATTATCAAACAATGTCTAGTATGAAAGGTTGTATAGCATCTTCCTCTCTTTATATATATATATATGTATGCATGTGTATTCTAATGATATTGTTTATGATGATTCAAAGAGTTAAGTGATACATAAAGTCAAAAGTATTTATCAATAGTATTATTGAGAGGTAGACTTATTGAGTTATAAATTGTCAAACTAAAGAAATTATTTGAGAAATCTCAAACCATCAATAGCACTATCTTGTAGTCTTTTAAAGCTTTTTAGGATGTTAAAGAAAAAAGTTTCACACCCATGCACTTGATTTGATTACAAAGAAGTTAATCATGGAGATATAGCAGATTCAAATCCAACGGCATGTAGGTGCGGGTAACGCTCGAGCTCTTCCTTAAAGAGTAAGTCAACTTAATATTTTTGAACTTCATCTGTGCCTCCACTTTCTGGACACTCATGTTCACAAGAGTTGTTAAAATAACTTCTTCCTTTGTGAGCTCTGTTGGGGGTTTTGAATGTCGAAAATTTCAAAAGCATTATTGTAGAGTGATGATCATCTCAGGCTACCACAGTTTCATAAAAGTGTTGAGCAACAAGTGATCTAATACCATTACCCATACGATTCAGATTGATAGACAACCTCAATCCAACTGTCCGACTATATAATGTCATTGTCATCTATCATCATACTCCACTTTTATACCATTTTTAACCATGTACAGGTAGGTGGTGATCATTTTAAACATAATATGATCTACACCCGATTTATCAATTCTAATCATCTACAAGAAAATTTATCTTAATTATTAATTGAGATTATATTTAAAATTTACCTAATCGTGTCACAGCTTATAAGGGATGTGACTGTAGAACTAAGTAAAACTACTAAGAGAGGTATTGACCTCGTCATCTTCTATAGAATCGCTTTCTACTGCATGAAAGTCTTTATCATCATTCTGTTTCGAAGGAAGTGAGGGATGCGCAGTAGTTGTATGGACAACAGTTACTATTCTTTATGATGGTGGCAGCCGCTGAGAAATGGGAGCTTGGAGCGGCAGCCAAGAGACAGAAGAGATGCAAAGGAAGAGAGCAGAGAGAGAGTGAATAGTGTCGGTGATACAAGGGTTGAGCAATGTGTAAGTAGAAAAAGAGGGTGTCTCCACAGCACAGATACGAGCAAACTATTTTTTATGCTATTAATGGTGCAACCCAAGATCCATGTTTGACAATAATATATCAAGAACTGTGCGTGATTCACGTAAGATAGGCGAAGACTTGCTCCTTGGACTCCCAACTGTATATGATCCACTTTTGCATTTATTGCATGGAAGACACCTTTGGGATTAGGTGAAGACTTATATGGTCTTGTTCACATGCCCTCTTTTGACATTCTCAACGCCCCCCTCTCTCTCTCTTTCCATATATATATAAAATCTTGTTCACACGCCCCCTTTTGACATTCTCAACCCTCTCTCTCTTATATATATATATATATATATATATATATATATATATATATATATATATATATATATAACTGCCTTAAAAATTAATATATAGCAAGCATCTCTTTCAATCATTCTAATGTTTTCAGCCTACCACCTTCAGCGATGTCGTTTTAATTCAGTTGCTGCCTACTTTGTACCAATGAGAAGAGTGGCATATCATAGGCATCACTTAAAGGGAAGTTTATGAAGAAGAATTATTAACAACAAATTCAACAGTAAAAAGTATATACAGGATAACTTCCAAGGCTTCCTTAAGGAGCTCATCCCTTGCTTGTTAGAATCTATCAAGTTGGCGTATCTTATCCTACCTCACAAAATTAATTAAGGAAAACGAAGAGATCTTTTTCAAAACAAATAGAGCCCAAGCAAAAAAATAAGATTATTTTTCAGAAAAAGGAAAGAAAATAAGTACAGGCCACCAAATTGACGTAGTGATGAGTGTTGAGAGCAAGAGAACACGTATCTTGCTCTGACCTTTGAGATGCCGATTAAATGCATATTAAAGAATATCGTCGTCAACCGCGTTTTTTCTTACACAATAAGCTTAAAAGGGTGATATTAGTAAGCAAATGCTTGCATAAGATGAGGCCCGCGTATCTGGAATTTGTCAATCCTGGCCGTTGGAGGATAGAGACATTGGCGTTCTTTATATGAAGCAGATACACGTACAAGTGAATGGGAAGCCTTCGAATTAGAGCCGGCTGACAACGAATACTTGGTTTTCATGTGAGTTTGTTCTTCAGATCTATCTTTATGCTTATCTGTTTTCAGGGTAGCAACATATCATCGTTTCCGCGTTAACCTGAAAAGTTTCTGCCACCTATTCCTGCGTCTAAAACGTTGCCTGAAAATCTACTTGGTGGTTCAAATGAATCTCATTTGATTTGTTGCCACTAAGCTTATATCTGCACAAAGAGGTCTTTTTCTTTTTGTAGAATAAGAAATTTTACTTTAATGCATGAAGTAATAGTAATTTGACCTTATTATTCTCAATCGTAATGATGAGATTTCGACCATGATTTTACAGCAGCAGATTTTACTTTGTTAGATCAGATGGTTACGGTTCACAAATTAATCAATGGAAGCTAAAAGATTCTCTCTCTCCATATATATATATATATTTGAATCCATATCAAAGGACTCCTATTGTGACAGTAAAAGGTCCCGTAATGTAGCTAGATATGCTTCTTGATAGTGGGATATGACGACTCTTTCTTGATTGGTAACTGCTTTAATTTCCTGCCAAAGAAAAAGTTGGCATCCCAGCATCATGCATGTAGCCCTAGACGCGTTACTGAAACTTCACTTACAAAGTTTGTTCAACAACGCAGTCACGTAGAAATGGAAACTCATATTGCCAGTCCGCCATGATTCTCTTGCCTGGATGCTAGTTGTAACATGACTGCAATTCGATGATCTGATTGCTTTCCTTTCTTTTTTCTTCCTCACTTGAAAGACTCGGACCTCTCTCTCTCTCTCTCTCTCCTTGTGTGGTGGTCAAAGACTCCTTACTTTATTGAAAAATAGATCATAAAAGGACATCAATTAATAGTTTAATACGATAAATAGGAGATGAACTTAATTGAGTACACGCACCGGATCACTACACGTAAGTATTTATTGACTTTTCGATCATGTTCAGTTCTTCCCAGTGATTACTTTTGATTCAATTGGTAGAAGCAGAAAAGAAGCAAAATTGTAAATTGTCTTATGTGCACCGTGGAAAATATAAAGTCTTCACCGCCTCATAAATTCTGGTATTTCCTCTAAATTTACTTCTCGTACCATAGCTTAAAAAAATCATGATGAAATTGTTTTCCAGCCTTATGTTCAAGGTTGAAAGACGAACCAATTAAGCTGTTGGCACACCAGCTTGGTTCAGCTCATTCACGGTTCGTTCGTGCTCGATTCATGACTTTAACCAAGTTGAGCAGTATGCGTTTGGTTCAACTCAGTTCATAGAAAGCTCGTCGAGAAAGATGGGCTGTTTCTAAACTGGTCTTTACAACTCAAAGGTATTAAATATATGGTACAAGATCCAGCTCTATGACGTCAAAGGATCCAGTAGCTGGCCCCGTCTAGTATGGAGAAAGGCTTGGTTGTTGCTCATTTGATCTTAGATTAATTTACTCTTTGTAAGATCGTCGATATTGAACTAATTAAGAGTATAACAAATCAATATAGCTATCTTTCCTCAAGAACAGTTGTAATTAGTGTGAATCTCCGTAATTTTCGTATAATTGTGTTGAATCTAGTCATAGCTATATAAGTCAAAATCGATCAAGGAGAAAAAATTGCAGGTACCGATGAGTTCAAACTCAACTTGTAGTGTTCCAACTACGCTTGTTGTGAATAATGAAATTTCATTAACATATTAGTTGGAATATAAATCGTTCATAAATATACAAAGGTCCCTGCTATTATCGAGAGTATCATCTATTGAAAATTTCTGTTTTTCATTTTTCATCTTATTGCAGCTGCTTCCATATTTTTGACTTTATGAATTCATTTTTAACTACTTTAACTGTATCCTCATATAATATGAACCATGCTCAAAGATGGCTCGAAAGGACTGTTCTCCAACTACTTTTAGGGTGAAGAATTACTGACATGACATTATTCTTAAGTCACTAAGATCCCATGAATTTATGGGGTTTCAAAGTTGATATTTTTAACAGTTGACTTTTGGAACCTTATGAAAGATATTGTTCCTCAATTCTATCAATTTTAGCTTGCTTTGACATTTGGATACGATGCGGGTTTAAATGACTTGCTTCAGAACACACACACACACACACACACATATATATGTACATATGTGTGTGTATATATATATATATATACACACACATATGTACATATATATGTGTGTGTGTGTGTGCGTGGGTGGGTGGGTGAGAGATGGTAGCATGACCAGTACATTATCTGCAAAAACTGACTTTATCAAATCTAATGCTTGAAAGCATCCAGATGGTATCTAGCGCTAGCTTCTTCTGCTTTTTCACACATGAAGTATATATGTGTGTGTTTGTGTGTGCTGTCCAGCAATTTGCAAGGTGAATATAGCCCTACTCTTTTGCACAAATATATACAGCTCCCAACGATCTTCTGAGTCGACTTTTCTTCTGTTCTTACACATCTTAGGACATCTCTAGAATGGAAGAAGCGTGTCAACTCAATGAGGATATCTATGGAAGCATCCTCTCTCGATTGCCAGCAAAATCATTGTTGCAATATAAGCTTGTAAGCAAGCAATGGGAAGCTATCATCTCAGACCTCCACTTCATCTCGGAACAAGCCCGCCATTCATGCAAATGGAACACCGAATTCTTTGCTATGATCTATGCGAAATCCTCAAGATCATTCTTGTGGAATACATCAGCAGCAGGCATCAATAGTTCACTCCAACAGTTTCTCCACCAGAAAGGTTTAGACCTTGTCTCCTCCTGCAATGGCCTCCTTTGCTGCTGGAAGTATGAGGGTCTCTCGAGTTCCATCATGATACTAAACCCCATCAACATGGATTGTTTTACGCTTCCGAATCCGATACAAGAAACCAATTTCATGGATCGGGAACCTTTTATCGGATTCTCGGTCGAAACCAGCATTGGTTTGGCTTTTGATTCCTGTATCTGCTTCACCAACTTCAAATACAAGGTTGTTCTTGTGGAAGCCCTGATATCAAACTGGGAGGCTTCATACAAATCATGTCATGATATCAAATTCCAAGTTTTCTCATCAGAAACTGGTGCATGGAATATGTCAAAGGAGAGTAACAGCTGCTATACAATCTCTGATACAAGTCCAGTTTTTCTTGATGGGATCCTCTTCTGGCTGTGCGTTCGTGAACACATCCTCGCCTTCGATGTCGAGAAGGAGAAATCTTGGCTATTGAAGTTCCCATCACGCAATATGGAAGAGAAGAGGGATCCGAAACCGTGTTTTAACGACGAATGGTTTGTATATGGACAGCAGAGAGCTACAAATCGTCAGCCAAGTGGTTGCTCAAATACAGTGTTTGCTTGCAGACTGTTGTAGACAATAATTTTCATATCTTTTCGTCGATCACGAGGAGACCGACTCATTGTAATGAGATGGTGAGCCCAAATAGGATTAGCAATTTGAAACTGGATGAGATGGATATGAAGATCTTTCATCCTCTGTATTTCTGTGGTGACGGCAGAGTCTACCTGAAGTTAGGAGATAGCATCCTCTGTTATGATGTTAAGACAAAGAGGCTGAGTGAGCTTCGTAGTGTTCCTAACATGAACTTTGTTTGCTTCTACCCTTATAACAGCAGCCTAATCTCTATGAGTCTGTTTCAGGAGAAATGAGGGATAAACATGAACTTTTTTGTGTGTGATGATTCGTGGAAAAATAATGAAAAAGAAAAGTTTAATGTACTTGCGCTAATCTTTTTCTTGGTGAAGTCAATATTGACTGTTAGCTTTAAACCATAAACCCTCTCTCTCTCTCTCTCTCTCTCTTTCTCACACACACACACACACACGCCCAGAGCTTGTACTGCCATCGAACCTGATATGAAGGGTGATCCACGGTTTACCGTCGTATAAGAAATGTTCCGATCATTGCCAAAACTGGATTTTGAACTGAAGCTTTTTTGCATAATTATGATACAAGTCGAAATGAATCAGCCAAAATCAGCAATTAATTCAATAAGATATGAAAATTTAATAATACACGCAGAGAGCTACGGGAGAGCTTTCTTTTTTTTTTGTTTAAAAAATATAATAAGGCACCCTCTAGGATTCGAACCCCCGACTAACAACAACGGCACTAGAGCGTCCTGCCGCTGAACTAACAAACTTAGCTCACCTACTAGCTAGATGTATGCCCCAAGTATCAAACTCATGACCATAATAAGCTATTGCTTTTTGTCCACATTTCTCTATCTATGTTCTTATATGAAAATTTGAAGCTTTCAGTGAGAATGCAGTATTACTTTTCGTAATCCATACGACGCGTTGTGTAACTGATTGGATCTTTCCGGGTGGATCTAACAAGTAAGCGGATTCATTCAGTCGTTATCAAACCTAATTTGAACGGATTCGGTAGGCGATGGGTTTGAGTCAAAAGACCCGATATCGCCCCTACACAAAGTTACGCGGTATACCGACTGGTTGGCCGGCGACGACTGCGACCAATTTCTTCTGCTCCCTTTCGCCGGAGAACGAAGATGGCGCAGAGACGGGAACAGACATCCGTGCTCTATCCGCATCCAGATACGGTTGTGGCGGCGCTAAGTCAGCAGCTCTCCCGCTGGACCCTCCCTTGTGCCCCCGGCCAGCACCGGCCGATTTGGCCGGACCCGGTCGAAACCTCCGCCTTCCTCGACGTCGTCGACGTCCTCCTTCGCACCATTCGCTCCTGGGACGCTTCCCTCGCTCGCGACGCCAACATGTCCCCTTCCCTCGCCCCCTCGCTGGATCGCGCCCACTCGCTCCTTCAGGCCGCCGCTTTTCGCCTAATCGACGAATTCCTGCTCCTAGCCTCCGGAGGAGAGCTTCGGGACCTCAGTGAAGATGCCGACAGAGATGACGACGGCGACGATGAGATTCCGGTGGCTGAGCCCCTATCCGACTTCGATATCTCCGTCGAGATCTTCCCTCCTTCCGTCGTCTCCGATCTCCACGAGATCGCCAGGCGGATGGTAGCCGCTGGCTTCGGTGATGACATCTGTGACGTTTACAGCCGGATTCGACGGGCATTTTTGGATGAGAGCGCGTCGAGGATTGGGTTCGGCGGCGATCGAGTTGAAGGCGGGGATGGGGACGGAGATTTGCAGAGGGAGATAGTGAGGTGGATCCAGGCGATGAAGCTCGTCGTGCGTGCGTTGTTTCCTAGTGAGCGCCAGGTTGCCCATCGGATCTTCTCGGAATTCCCGTCGGTGGCAGGATATTGCTTTATGGATATTTCACGAGCATTGACGCGTCGATTGCTTCATTTTGCCGACGGCGTCTCCATCACCGGCCGGAAGGTCGAGCTCCTCTTCGATGTGCTTCAGATGTACGAGACCCTAACGGATCTTCTTCCCGATCTAGACGAGCTCTTTTCGGGCAGCCCTGCCTCTGCATCCCTTGTCGCCGAGGCCACGGAAATCCGGCGCCGGCTTGGCGACTCCGTTAGGGTGATTTTCCGGGAGTTCGAGGTCGGGATCCAACGGGATCTGAGCAAGCCGCCGCCAGGCGGAGGACCCCATGCGCTCACGCGGTACGTGATAAACTACATGAGAGTCGCCTGCGATTACCGGTCGACGCTCGATCAGATCTTCGGTGCCGGAGAGGGCGGCTTCGAAGATCAAACTGTGTGGACGATGCAGCTTCTGGCTGGCAATTTGGAAAACAAATCGAAGGCCTACGAATCACCGGCACAGAGATATTTCTTCTTGATGAACAATTATAGATACATCGGGAGCAAGGTGAGAGATTCGGAGGGTTTGGCCTCTGCTTTGGGGGACGAATGGATAAAGAAGCAAGAGATGAAAGTAACAGAGAAGCAGCTCGGATATCAGAGGAGTGCTTGGGGAGGAGCATTGAAGATCTTAGAATTTCCTGATACTCAGGCCGCGGACGCATCGCTTGTGCCGGCAGTGGTGGTGAGAGAGAAGATGAAGGAGTTTAATGGGTTGTTTGAGGAGATTCTGAGGGAGCAATCGGAGTGGACGGTGGCGGAGGAGAAATTGAGGGCCGATCTGAGGACTACGGTGGCTGACATGTTGTTTCCGGCGTACCAGGACTTCCTTACGAGGTTCCGGCGACAGCTCAGCCGGAAGGATGCCAAAGGCGAGGTTTTGGTGAGGTACACGCCGGAGGAGCTTCGAGACCGGATTGATGAGCTCTTTTAGAGGTAGGAATCTTGGTTCGTTATCTAATTTAGCAATTCTTCTTCTTCTTCTTCTGTTAAGAACTTGGTATTGTTGGATGCGTGCATTTTTCCGTTGTTCTTGCTACCTTCACTTTTCTGTATGTATAAAATAATGTAAAAACAGCATTATGGAAGAACCACAACCAAATGGCGATCAGAACAGAATGCCTATGATGATGATGAAATCGTTTGCTCCATGCCAAAACTTTTTGGTTCTTTGATGGGTTCAACAATCAGGTTTTGATGCTTTTGGAGTGAGATGGTGGAAACACATGATCTTCCTCTGTTGTTTTGAGATGCACATTTCACCTTTTTCTCTTCACAGTAAGTTTTGTTGTACGTTCAGTATAATTTAGGAACACAGTGTTGTAAGGACTTAACAGTGACTAGAGCAATGTTGATGATGAAATTGGTTTCTCCATTCAAGAGCATTTTCGACTTCAATCCCTTGAAGCTCAGTGTTTTTGGATGCAAGAATCAGGGGTATTGATGATTCTGATGAATTATAAGTGAGATGGTGGAAATGGCAGTTGCTGGTAAAAGTCTAAGGTGTTGATGTAGAGGTGGGTAGCGATTAGAGAAATCAGCCACTTGAAAGGGGGCTGAACCCAGCAAAATGCAGTTGATTGTTAGCTTGAATCATTTCCCGTTACATGATAGGACTATATGGCCTTTAATGCATTTACCATGCTCCCTAACCCAGTTCTCATATTCGTGCCTGACCCATATATATACATGGATATCACATACTAGGGAAAGCTTGTAGGTATATGTTTCATGGGTGTGGGTGTGGGTATGGGTATGGAGAGTACAGCATGGAACTCAAAGATCATGGGTACTAGGACAAAGCTATGAAGACACACAAGGTGACTGCATTTTATGAATTTTAGTTAAATAAGAGAACATAACTTCGGGCAAGTTAAAAATGCCAAGTTAAAACATATTTGTCCGAACATAAGAGAACACAACGATAATATCTGTATACTTGATAGGTTACAAATGTTATTTGAAAATATATTTAAAATAATTAATGTCAAGTTAAACATTGGACACTGGTCCATGTTTGCATGTCACAAGTGGACAAGTGTATGACACCCTATTGGAAGGGTTAGCATAGTATAGCTATGAGAAGCAGCCCACATTCAAGTAATCTATGTTTGTTGTGTTATAACTTGCTCGGGACACCATCGTTTTCTCTTTTCAATAGCAAGCTCGTGTGAAGCAGACCCATATTGGGTGTTGCCGCGTGTGGAAAAAACTCAATACTTTGATCAGGGAAGTTCCTTTGAGTCGAACCCTTAGCCAGGAGAGCTACAGTATCTTATGTCCGGCACACCGGATGAAATCCTCATCTATGTGCTATAAAATTGAAGTAATTGTGTATTCAAAACCTTTGATTGTCCGTCTCTGATAGAAGTCACCATTGCTATACGATGGCATTTAGGCTTTCATCTTTAGATGCTCTACTTCCTCTAGTCGAACTTAACCCATTCCAGTTCATTTTGAAGGAGATGATCTCTACAGGCAGGTCTGTGCGCCCCCCACCGCCCCGCCCCCCAATATATATATGGGAGGTACTGTGCATGCGTTGCGATATGTATCATATTGAAGCATGCAAAAGCAAAACAGGGACCATTTGGCTTCATCCTCGCACACACGTACGCCCAAGTACAGAGCACTAAAGTCCCCAAACTCATACTTCATGCTTCCCCAAAGCACTCACTCAGGATGCTCAATACCTATGGGATTATAATTTATGGATCAACTTTTATGATCTTAAAAAGTCTAAGACTACTTAAATAAAAAGCTTTTAAAGATTGAAGCCATAATGAAACACATATAAATAGTGAAGTCCAGGATCTTGAGACAGGAAGATCATATATGTAATATGTTGCCCAAAAAAACAATTTAGTTTCTTGTGTTTGCTGGCTTGTGCAAACACACACACATGCACTTATGTACGCACACACACACACATATATACATATATATATATATACATATATATATATATATACATATATATATATATATACATATATATATATATATATACATATATATATATATACATATATACATATATATACATATATATATATATATATACATATATATATATATATATGTATATATTGTTAACTTGTGGATACGTTTAAACTGTACATCTCTCGTGAACGAATGGTTAAAGTGTGAGTATATATATAATCCAAGACGACCATATATAGAGGCACACCCACACATACATATACACACACATATGTGTGTGTGTGTGGCCTCCTTTTTCCACTTCAACCGTCCTTTGAAGCAGGAGATCTTATGTTTTATATTTATAGGTGCACAAAGTTGACATTAAACATTATATACTGCGATGATTAAGCATTTTCTCGGCCAGTGAAAACATAAAAGGACTTGTTTACTATAATTTCTGGTCCTTCATTCAGGAAGAAGATTTGAGGCTTGATGAAACTAATGATGCTTCTTTCATTATTGTTTAATTGTTTAATCCTATATGCCATATTGGTGCTGCTTTAGGTAGCTAACAATCAATGCAAAGCTTAGTCTTACCTTTTAATGTCCCTTCTAAAATGTATTAGTTTCGATGGAATGGTGAAGTGTGCTGTAAAACGGCATCATACGGTATAGTTTTATCATGCACCAGTACCTGATTTATTGTGATTCAGGTAAAGATGTCATTTTTATTCTATTTATTATTGTATTGCTCCTTGTAATTATCATAATATATCAATACAAACATCAACAACATTTTCCATACCACATGGGTTGGCTGCATGGATTCTTTGTTTTCATAGAGCCCTATCATGTGCCGTACTAACAGTTAACTCAATATAAAGTAGGTTATTCTTTATTCTTTCTTTTCGACACTTTTGTGGTTGTTTTCTTCCTCTTTTAACATTTTTACAATCTAGTTTTTTGTATCTTCTTACGGGAGCGTCTTTGGGTTGTCTTTTTACATGTCCAAACCATCTTAAACGATTTTCTTTCATTTTATCCTCTATTGGTATTATTCTCAATTTGTTTCTAATAACCTCATTATGTATACAACCTTTTCTTGTATGACCTCTCATTCATCTCAACATCTTCATTTCTACTAAAGACATCTTTTGCACATGTTGATGATTAATTGCGTAACACTCATAACTATAAAACATAGCATGCCTAATTGTTCTTTTATAATATTTACCTTTCAACTTTAATGATATCTTCTTATCGCATAGAATACCTGATGCCCCTCTTCATTTTAACCAACCAACATTAATTTTATGTGTAACATCTCCATCAATTTTTCTATTATTTTAAAAAATTGACCCTAGGTATTTAAAACTTTCCTTGTGAGGGATGCAATGTGCATCGATCTTAATTTCTATGTCCTCTAAAGTACTCAAATGATCAAATTTATGTTTATCATATATTGTGTTTGTTCTACTAAGTCAAAGCCTTTACTTTCTAATGTTTTTCTCCGTAGTTCTAATATCTTCTTAACTTTTTCCTTAAATTCATTCACTAACACAACGTCATCTGCAAATAACATACACCATGGTACTTCATCTTGAATATGTTTTGTTAACTCATCAATGACCAATATAAATAAATATGGATTTAAAGTTGATCCCTGATGTAACCCAATCTTAACTTCAAAAGAGTGTATCATTCATTCATGAGTTCTCATGCATGTTTTTGCACCATCGTACATGTCTCTTAAAGTTTTATATATGTGAATGAAATACCTTTTTTTCCCAAGGTTCATCAAAGAACATCTCTTGACATCTTATCATAAGTTTTTTCTAAATCAATAAATATTATGTGAAGATTCTTCTTTTTGACTCTAAAATATTTTATAAGACATCTCAATAGGTGAATCACTTCAATAGTAGATCTACTGGGCATGAATACAAATTGGTTTTTTTTTGTGCTCGATACTTGTCTTAACCTATGTTTGATAGTTCTTTTCCATAATTTTATAATATGACTCATTAACTTGATACATCGACAATTCACACAATCCTTAATGTCTCTCTTGTTCTTATATATTGGTATAAGTGTACTCACTGTTCATTTTTTGGGCATCTTTTCAATTCTCCATATTTCATTAAATAGTCTTGTGAGCCAAGTAAGCCTCATCTCTCTTATAATTTTTCATACTTCTATAAGAATATTGTTTGATCTTACAGATTTACTAACTTTCATATATTTAAGAGCCTCTTTGACTTCATTTTTTTGAATATGCCGATAGAAAATGTGGTTTATATACTTTTCTAATTTAGCTAACTCTCTTAAGCTAATACTACCATATGCATTTTCACTAAAAAGCTTATAGAAATAATTTTTCTATCTATTTTTGATATCATCATTTGCCACTAGAATATTCTCATCCTCAACTTTGATGCATCTAACAAAACTAAGATCCTTAGTTTTCTTATCTCTAGCCTTAGCTATCCTAAAAATATCTCTTTCACCTTCTTTTATGTGAAACTTTTTTAATCCTTGCAAATTTTGGTTTTTGCTTCACTAATAGTCCTTTTTTGCTTCTTCTTTTTTGCTTTCTTATAAGCGTCCCAAGTTTCACTAGTTTTTTGACATAATATAATTTGTAACATTGTTTCTTTACCTTGATTATATTTTTCATCACTTCACTCAACTACCAAGCGTATTTTTGTGCCGATATGCCTCCCTTAGATTCGCCTAACACATCTTTTATCACTTCTCTAATATGTATAGTCATATTGTTTCATATATAAGAAGGTGTACCTACATAATTCTAAGCATTTTGTTAAAGAACTTTATGTTTAAATATATCTTCTTTCTCACATTTGAGGTTCCATCATTTAGTCTAAATACCTCTATACACTCTATTCTCCTGAAATTACCTTGCAATCTTTACAACATGATCTCTTCTTTCTTACAAACAAATAATCAATTTTGTTTGTGACATGCTACTCTTATAAGTAATTAAATGTTGATCTCATTTTTAAAAATTGTATTGGTATAAAGAGATTAAAAGTCACAGCAAAATTTAAAATCCCTGTACCCTCATTTATATCCATTTAAGTCTCCTCCTAAACAAATCATCTCCCTTTGTTAAATTCTTTGAATTAATTTATCTAACTCCTCTCAAAAAGCCTTCTTTATATTATCTTATAATACTACTTGGGGTGAATAAGCACAAACTATATTCAAAGCCTCTACTCCTAACACTAATTTCACTATCATAATTCGGTCACCATATTTGTCTACTACATTATCCTTTAAATATTTATTTACAATAATATCAACTCCATTTTAAGCATTTTTCTTTCTTGAGTACCATAGTTTAAAATTCGTATTCTCAATCTCTTTTCCTTTTTTTCCCACCAACTTTGTCTCTTGTAAATATAGAATGTGAATCTTTCTTCGAATCATAGTATCTACCACCTCCATTAACTTGTCGGTCAATGTTTCAATATTTAAAGTATTAATATGAATTTTATTATCTAGGACTAACTTCTTTATCCCCACATTCATCCATTCTGAGAATGGAGAGACACTTGTCGTAACTTGTTCAGTTCATTTAGGCGATAATGTAGTGGGACTAACTTTAGTACCTACACCGGCCCATAATGCATGTAGCGGGACTAACTTCATTACCCACACCTGCCCATGATGTGGGAACCCTCTCTATAATTAATTCACTACATCTAAGCGAAGATATAGAGCTCCTTTTTACTTTTCAATGTATTTGAGCTCTATAGTGTATCGTTAAGAGGGAATGCTCCAATGTAATATTCATAATTTGTGGAATCCACGATAGATAAGTCGGACAAAGTTTTATGATGGCTGTCGAAAGCTTAAGGCAACCCTCCTCCTTTATCCGAGCTTGGGACTGGCCATGAAAGGGTGATCCTTTACATGAGTAAAGTTTATCGTAATATATCAATCTTTTCCAAAAATTATCTTCAAGGATTTTCTTATGTTTATTTGTTGTACCATATAAATGCATATATGCACCCTTTGCGATAAGGGATGTATACATTATTTGCAACATTGGTGGCAAACTGGCAATTAAAGATCCCTACCCCACTTTGTGTTGGTGAAGACTTGATTTTGGTTGTGGTGTTAGAAGCCTCACCTTGCCCCCTCACCTTGCCCATGAATAGGTCCGCCACTGTCTGTGACGGCCGGAATTGGAGATGCCCATAAACACAATAGCAGTAGGTGTCCTTGGAATAACCTTACTGATATGGGTGTGCTATAGCTTTAGGTGGTGTGCAGATAAGGTACGGTACTAGGTTGGGCCGGGTATCCATTGGATTCATATTCGAACTTGGCCTGCATGTCACAATAAACATCAAACTTTGAGTCTATTATAAGCCTGCTCATGCATTCTTTTGGTGGATCCCTCTAATCTAACTCAAATCTGAATCCAATCCATTGAAGTCCGTAACAGTATTGCCTTAGAAGTAATTAAGGCAGTCGCTAACTGGAAGACCCAATGAACTGTGCCTTCCACGTTACAGCATGGACCAAAAGTTCACCTACAGATAGTATCCCTTTAATAAAATTCCTTCTTTGGTGGAAAAGAAATTTGTTGTCGATCTTTGAGTTAGGAAAACAGACTGACTAAAAATGCAGCGTGTCTAACATATATTTGAGCAACTTAATCAGTTACTTGCATTGAGAAAGTTAGCTCAATGGCGGGGCAGTGGTGGGGAGTTTGACTCCTACACAGTGCATGTGTGCATGTTGTGAGTAGGGATGTTCGTGGATCATGGCTGAGTATCGAAGTCCCCACCCCATCCTCATTTCAGAATTCTCTCACCTCCGTTCTCTTATAATTTGTTTTATTTTTAGATGAACATAACTTTCTACAATCAATAAGAGGAGGAGTCGGGACCAGGTTCGTGGGACGGGAACCTACTCTCCCATCCCTACTCCAATCTCAGTCAGGGATTTTCTTGCTCTCCAAATTTGTTTCGTTTAAATTGAATGGGATTCATGGTTATCATAAAAAAGACCGAAAATTCTACAATTCCAAATCTCTATCCATCCGGCCCACCCGCTACCTTTTGCTCCGTGGGAGCCTCTGGGTCGCATCATCACCATCCTAACACATGATGAAGTTCAAGGAAGCAAACTGCCTCATAGGGCTCTACTTTAGGCTAGGCGGTATTACACTTACTAGCGGTGCGCCACTCCTAAAAAAAAACAGACACACAAAAGGTTAAGCCGCTCCCGCACTAACACCACCTTCGGGAAGAGCGGATGGAAAGAGGAGGCCAGTGCTCTATATGCTTCTCCCTCTTCCCAAGAATTCAAAATCCATTGGCTGAACGGATTGAAGAAGTCGATAGGACCACGATTATCTTCTTTTGATTTTTGGCCACTCATCAGAGCGAGTCCCCTGATGAGTGGCCAAAAATCCTTATTAGAGTAATTAAGGCAAATGAAAGGCTATTTCTCTGAACGTTACTGAAAGGGTTAGAGAAGGGCCTTTTTAAGTCAAGAGTATTAAAGGAACTCTGTCTTTCATCTCCGTTGAGTCATGTCTGAGAAATGCATGGCGAGCCTTTTGCGAGCACGTTCTAGCAGAGGTCATTCGGCGAGCCCATCGGTTAGCTCAGGCAGCTCGTGCTCAAAACCAACCAAGCCATGAGCTTGGTTTATTCGGCTCGTTTACCAGTCCTACCTATACATCCCTTGGATAGAGATTGTAGACAGTTCCACACTATTTTGTTTTTGGTTACAAGAGAAGGCTGAAACCTAAACACAAACACCCACCCATGCTCCCTCTCGGAGTCGAACTCCCCACCAACAGCAACGGCGCTAAACCGTTGACCCAACTCTCAGCCACACTATTATTAGGCCCCAGGATAATCACAAGATAACGTTTACAATCTAAATAAAACAAGCAAGAATCATAATCCCAAAAAGTTCCCTCTTATAAAAAAATCGATAGGATAAATGTGGCCGTTATTTTGGCGATTTGTTCAAGAAATTCTTCCTGTTCATGTCCAGGCTGTCCACATACGCGGACGGGCGCTGGCTCCCACTTCAAATATAGTAGATTCTCGTTTGTTACACGATATCTTACTACAACCCGATACTTTATAATAATTAACTTTTTAGTTGTATGTTTTTTACTTGTTATTACCAGATAAAGGATAATTTGACTCTGGTTTGCATTCAAAGTATTTTCCTTTGGATATAGTTCTTCAGCATCAAAGAACTCATGCAATTTTTTTCTTGTTTTTTTGCACGCACGAAAAGCAATAGCTCACCTTACTAGGGGTGACTCAAAACCGGCTTGATATATTATCTGCCCGGCTCATGCAGATCAAAACCAAGCATGCAAGTCTAATCAAGCCGAACGGTTCGGTCAATTTTACAACTTTTGACATCTTTTTGCATTTGAGCTTTTCTTTTCTTTTTAAATGTTAGAGGTATCCTTCCAAAACCATGTTCTGTTCATGGAAGAAGATTTGGATTAGAACAGTCGACTCACTCAACCGAGTGGCGCGTTAGTTCAGACTCGAGCTGTTGAGCACTCGGTCACAACCACTGGGCTTGCCCTACAGTCTGGCCAAAAGCTCACCTCCCTCCATCTCCGACACGTGTCCACTTAGTGCCCATCCATCTATCCCGGCTGTCCCTCACTTTCTCAGGGCAGCCGTTGTTTTCTCTCTCTCTCACACACATATATACTAACTAGTACGAAAGATTTTCTTTTTGGTGAGTTTTATTCACACAAAAAATTCAAGTTTGTTTTAGCTGTTTACATTCTTTAATTAGATTATTAATGTTAATATATCAACCCCATTTTTATTCTTTTCAAGCCGTCTCCCAGTAATCAAATGAGTTGGTACGGCAGAGACAGTAGGCGAGCCGTTTTCGTGTTTCGGGTCTTTTAAACTTGTGTATAAGAACAGATCAACCAAAACACAAGGAAGTCTTTTCGGATAAAGTTGAGTAGACTTTGGCTGTTTTTATTTGTATCATTTGGTTTGAGGTTTTTCTTAAGATACACTTTCTTTTTATCTAGGCCATCCGTCTAGTATCAAATTTTATGCTATACATTAACATCGATAGCCTAGTGTGAATGAGAGTTTAACAACTTTTTTTTTTCTCTCTCTCTCTCTCTTATATATATATATATATATATATATATATATATATATATATATATATATATATATATATATATATATATATATATATATATATATATATATATATATGGTGTATTTGGTATGCTTGCTTTGAAAATCTTAATCATTTATATTAAAAGTGGCAGAGTTCAAAAGCAAAAAGTATACATATTAATTAAGTACATCTTAAAATCACATATGTACTATTACTTTTATAATTTTAAATTTAACCGTTCATCTCTTTGGAGATTCAAGCTTAAATTTACTCAAACATTTCTATTGTTTAATCGACTCAATCAAGTGTAGATATTTGAATTTAAAAAGTAAAATATACAATTGTTTATTAAATATGAACTACAAAAGGTATAATGATAAATTTCACTTTTTAAATTCAAATATCTTGATTGAATGATAGAGATTTGGGTATGAATTAGTTTAAGACCATATGAAAGGTAGGTTATACTCAATGAGTTTGATGCTCAGTTGATACTATAGTATAAAAACGATGAGCATCAATAGAATAAACCCAAAGTGACCCATCACTCTACATCATTTTATAACTATTAAATATGATACTTGTTATATTTTTCATACATACATATATATATATATATAGAGAGAGAGAGAGTTATTAGACAATATTCATACTAAGCACCGTTCATGTGATCAATTGGACAGTGGTGATCAAGGCATATTGATTCTCATATTGATGTTGATAGATGACTCGATTTACGTAATTCATGCAATCGCACATAAATTACAAATCATCTAGTAAAGTCTTGCATGAAAGGATGTATAACAACTCCTACTTTATATATATATATATCCTTTTTATAGAAAATCGTGTAGGTCTCTAAATGTAATATCAATACTAACAAAAATAGGAGAATATATTAGAAAAAGAAATGACAAAATATGGTGCATCTTTAGCAGGCCACAATTAAGTAACAAAAGCACGAGAGAGAGAGAGTCCGGGTATGAATCTCTTTCTCTTTATATATATATATATATATATATATATATATATATATATATATATATATATATATATATATATATATATATATATATATGTGTGTGTGAAGGAAAGAGAGGGGGAAGGTGAAAACACGTCTACTCCTTTTTAACCCGGGTGCAACGCATTTAAAAAATTGAATTTTGTCGTTTATATTTGTATGCACGTAATGAACCTCCTAGTCACATGAACGAGTACGCGTTCAATAAATGGTATCTAAAAGTTTAACGCAAAATAACATAAGGAACTCTTGCTCTCTTGTGCGCGTCCACTTCAAGTTGAAGGTTTTGAGTTCGATACCCATAGGCATATGTGTAGCCTTAGTTTGTCAATGAAAAAAAGCCTAAAATATCCACAACCATGTAATCTCTCAAAGATACATACTCTAGAGAGAGAGAGGAATGTTGATGACCGTTCCACTCTTTGTCGATTTCAATCCTTAGAATCTTTTTTTTTCATTTTCTTTTCTTTTCTTTTTTTCCTCTAAACATATGAGTAGAAAGAAATTTTTCTCAAAGATACAGTATTCTTTAATCTCTTATAATTTTATTTTTCTCTTTTTTTATATCTTCTTTCACTTTATCTCTCTTAAGTGGAGGTAAAAGATCATAGTGTATGAATTAATTTTGTACTTGTGGGGTCATTTTATTCTGGCATAAGGTTTTGAGAAAGTGGTTATGTATTAAATAAGGTGAAGAAACATTATTTTCAACATTGAGATATTATATTTCTTGTTATTACTTTTATAAGGTGGTTTGTTTTCATCGGTATTTCGTTTTTATTTACCTACTATAAGAATTAAAAATAATAATTTACAAAATTTCTATTATATATCTATATTGTTCTTTGATTATACTCATTTGTAGGAAGCCTACTTTGCCTTATTGTTTCATGAATGAGGTTCTTCCATAGGAAAATGAAAATTACCCACCAAAAAAAAAAAGAAAATTACAGTTTTTTCTCCTCCAATCGCACTATTTGCATCCCCACTCTTATTGAATCAGGTGTTTGACTGCCATTTTCAATATATTAAGAAAAAATAAATTCCTTTTTTGGAAGTCTGTCATAGTGTCGAAATCCGCGTCTAGTTAGCGTTTGCAAGGTCTCTATCTGGCAAATGATTGTCACACAGTTGTTCTCATACCGCTGCGTGATACAGCCCGTTATTTTCCCATATATAAACAAAAAAGTTGGCATCACGAATATATTATGTCAGAAAACATAGGTATTTGGAATCTTTTGTCTGAGAAATCTATTCTCAAATTCTTCTTTGCCTGTCTCTCGTCGTGGAACGCGGAGAAATCCAACCAACTTTTAAAAAGTGTTTAGTATATAAACAGCCCACTAATACGTGGTTTTCTTAATTAATCTCTTTCAATCGAGAAAAGAGAATTGTGAGCAGTGACTGATCTACGTTGAGCCGAGGTACTCGAAATTTCGATCAAGAAAAGAGAATTATGAGGGTGATGTATTTACATTGAGCTAAAGCCGTCTCAATCGAAATTTTGAAAATCAACTTAAAATCTATGGCTCATGGTATGATTCAAGAGACAATTTGTCTCACTCAAAATCGGTCACTGATTATGAGCTTGTCTTTTGAGTTTAATGGTAATGTTTTTCTTTTTTCCCTGTGGTGCGTTACAAAAGTGGAAGCAAGATATGCTTGTGCAAATCGAACTCGCAACCGGGCGGGTCGATTGCCTTGTTAGATGAGTTAACGCTGTTAATTAGAGTAAAATGGCAATGCACTGCATGGTCAAACACACAATTGACAGTAGAACGAAAAAGTAACTCAAGGCTCATAGAGTACTCGATTAAAACTCGTATATTGTGCACCTTTTGAATTTATTTACTAATTAAATGAACCTTATGTATTAGGTTTTCTTTAATAGACCCATTTTTAGTTACTTTGCAAGAATTATATCTTTATTTATTATTGCTTGAAAGAACCTTTTTTACTAAATGCAAGATGTGCCAAATCTTACATTTCTTCCGATATTTGAAGCTCCTTTTTTAGAAAAAGATGTTGCCACAATGTTACGGAGCAGGATTATGGGGTCTTTTTATTTTTAAAATTTTAAGTTAGATATCTATCTATCTATATATATATATATTCAACAACAAAGAGAGTCGTGTGCGCAACACAACAATTTTGAAAAGGAATTGCTGTAATGGGTTATCTTCCGTGGACGTTTGAAGTCTCTCTCTTCGCCCCCTCAAATGTGTTCTGCCGTTCGTTTTGACTCTCTCTCTCTCTCTCTGCGACCTTCCTTTCTTGGTTCTTTCTTCGCGATACATTAGCATTTTGTGTGCGTCGTCACGTACATACAAATTTTTTTCCATTATTTCATACGAGATCTGCAGCTATATAGTTGTTCCTTCGCTCTTTCAGACCCCTCATCTACATTCTCAGATCTCCTCCTCGGCGTCTTCCAAATACTGACATTTCCACATATTCACGATGCAAAATCATCTAAAGCTTATGATTCATGGTCACCATTTCACCATTGCCTCATCTTCATAGCTCCCCTTCTTCTTTGTTGCAATGTGGAATATACAATCGGTAGATTTCCTCTTTTTTCCTTGTGTGTTGTAGTCTAAAGGGAAGACTCCAAAACTATCTCTGTTCGTTATGGTTCTTGTTTGTGGTTCGGTGCATTTTGGGAGCTAGAAGCTGAAAGACAAAGCAAGGGTTGGTGTAGCTTTTGATTATATTCCCCAATAGACCATCCTTTTCTGGTTGGCTTTGGGGAGTCATTGATGTTTTCTGCGTCTGTCTCGGCTCTTTCTTGATCTTAGGGAGGAAAAGAGACTGGTTGGAGATAATGGGGTTCGATTTCGGAGAATGGTGGGGGAAAGAGAGCCACAGAGGGACGCCGGTGGTCGTGAAAATGGAAAATCCAAATTGGTCCATGTTAGAATTAGAAAGCCCGGAAGATCATCTCCTTCACGACAAAGGGAGAGGGAAGAACGCGAAGCAATTTACATGGGTGCTTCTCTTGAAGGCACACAAGGCCGCCGGATGCCTCACGTCTATCGCCTCGGCTATCCGGCGCCGGATTTCATCACGTTCGGTCCACGTCTCTGGCCGGAAGACGAGCCGCTTCTATTCCTGCATCAAGGGGTTTCTCTTCCTTGCTGTTGTGATGCTGGTCTTCGAAATCGCGGCGTTTTACAAAGGGTGGCATTTCAATGCGCCATGGATTAGCTTCACCGACGCATCGTTTGGGATTCCGAGTCTTCTCCATTCTTTGTATTCCTTCTGGGTTTTCGCGAGAGTGGAGTACATTGCCCCGCTCCTTCAGCTTCTGGCGGACGTATGCGTCGTCCTCTTCCTTATTCAGTCGTTGGATAGGTTCATTCTATGTTTGGGGTGCTTCTGGATCAGATTCAAGAAGATCAAGCCGGTACCGAAGGCGGAAATCGGGTCTAGAGCCGATCTCGAAGGAGGAGAGGATGCGGATTATCCCATGGTTCTCGTTCAGATTCCTATGTGCAACGAGAAGGAGGTAAAGAAACAAAGATGAGTTGAATAACGCCATATAGGTCCAAGATTCCCACTTTTTCCTTTTGTTATGCAATAGATTGCAAATTCATCATTTGATACGACAGAGGTTGGGTTTCTCAATTTCGTATCGTAGTATTTTTTGTTTTTGGATTGTCTACGATTGTGTTGTAAAGGTTACTGCTTGTTTATGGGGGAAGGGGAATTTCTGTTACATCACCTTCTATTTTCTGATATTCATGTTTCATTGTTTTCTGTTAAATCAGGTATATCAACAATCTATAGCTGCAGTATGTAATCTGGATTGGCCAAAGAGCAATATCCTGGTTCAAATTTTGGATGACTCTGATGACCCAACGACTCAATTGCTTATCAAAGAGGAGGTTTACAAATGGCAACAAAATGGTGCTAATATCATCTACAGGCACCGTGTGCTAAGAGAAGGGTATAAAGCTGGAAATCTCAAGTCTGCCATGAACTGTAGCTATGTTAAGGACCACGAATTTGTCGCGATATTTGATGCTGATTTCCAACCTAATCCTGATTTCCTAAAAAGAACAGTACCTTATTTCAAGGTTTGAAGTTTGAGTTTTGACTCTTCTTTGCAATTGATTTCTGGTTCCTTAAAATAACATGTTCAATCACATTTGCTGAATGATTTCAGGACAATCCGGAAGTGGGCTTGGTTCAGGCAAGATGGTCATTTGTGAACAAGAATGAGAATCTGTTAACAAGATTGCAGCACATTAACCTTGCATTCCATTTTGAAGTGGAGCAGCAGGTGAATGGAATATTCTTAAATTTCTTTGGGTTCAATGGGACTGCTGGCATTTGGAGAAGAAAGGCATTGGAAGAATCTGGTGGATGGCTCGAGAGAACTACTGTTGAAGATATGGATATTGCAGTTCGCGCTCATCTTCAGGGATGGAAATTTATATTCCTCAATGATGTTAAAGTAAGAATGGGGTTCCTTGTTTTTGTTAGATTTTTTTTAGATGTTTCTGCAGTACTCTTATCAGCATAATCGATCTTTGTAGATGTGGAAACAACAATTCTCATGCCCTAGTTTGTTCTTGTTGAAATTAAGGGGATTGGAGAAATGAACCGTTCTTCTAGTATATATATCCACAATGTAGAATCAAAATTCAAGATCTTTGAGAAATCAAACGCATGCCGAGGTTTTAGGGCTGGTTTCACTTGACCGGTAATTTTGGTATGTTGGTGGAAACATTAAGGTCTTGTTGATCTTTTAGGTGAATCTCTCCCCCCCAGTAGATGACATGTGGAGCTTGCGTAAAACCTGTTAAAATACACTAGAAATGAGGTAATGGTAAATGAATTCTCGTTTCAACTTTACTAACAATTTTTATGGGTGCTCTTTCATTGGCCAAATCATCTGAGATTAGTAAACTCTTATTTAAAACCCATTGACAGTAATAAGTTATTGATGCATCTGTGACTGTCAATATAAAAATGCGTTCTTCCCGTGAGCTTGGTGACAATTGTGTGGGTGCCGGTCCAAATAATGTTAAATAGGTCAATTATTTTTAGTTTGCTCGACTTCTTATGGTTTCTCTTTTCCTCCATAACAGTGCCTATGTGAGCTTCCCGAATCATATGAAGCTTACAGAAAGCAGCAGCACCGATGGCATTCCGGCCCAATGCAGTTATTCCGGCTCTGCTTACCTGATATTTTCCGAGCGAAGGTCTGCATCTACAACATGGTCTTTCTTCCTTTGTATGTATCAAATGGTCTGTCAACTAATGAGCATTTTGTTTCTCCTTGTACAGATGGAGTTCTGGAAGAAAGCCAACCTCATTTTCCTTTTCTTCCTATTGAGAAAACTTATACTTCCTTTCTACTCATTCACCCTCTTCTGTATCATCCTCCCGATGACCATGTTCGTGCCTGAAGCTGAGCTGCCAGCTTGGGTGGTATGTTACGTGCCCGCTACCATGTCCATTCTCAACATTCTTCCGTCACTGAAGTCCTTCCCTTTCATTGTTCCTTATCTTCTCTTTGAGAACACCATGTCCGTGACCAAGTTTAATGCCATGATTTCCGGCCTGTTCCAGTTAGGAAGTGCGTACGAGTGGGTCGTTACAAAGAAATTAGGCAGGTCATCTGAAGGAGACCTCTTCTCTTTGTTGGATAAAGATCCCAAGCAACCGCATGCCTCATCGGTGCCTAACCTTGCAGCACTGGGCAAGGTTGATCAGGTTACAAAGAAGCCGAAGAAACGAAACCAGATATACCGAAAGGAGCTAGCACTTGCTCTTTTGCTGCTAACAGCTGCTGCGAGAAGCTTGCTGTCTGCTCAGGGCATCCATTTTTATTTCCTACTGTTTCAAGGATTGTCCTTCTTAATAGTTGGCTTAGATCTGATTGGCGAACAGGTTGATTAAGATTGTAGCAAGTGAGGTTTGTTGTTGTCGCAGAAGCATGAAAAGATTGCAGGGGAAGTGCCCATGTCATTTCTCTCATTCTTCGTGTAGAACCACTGTTTTCTCCCACCGCTTGAGGGAGATGAATGTGGATCCTCCTCAATGGAGGTGTAGATAGTGATGTTTTCCCTTTTTCTGTTTTATGAAGGAAAATTTGATTCTTTCTGGTGATATTCAGCAGGAAGTTATTCATAGTGTTAAGAAAATTTTCTGTCTTCAGGCTTTGGTTTTTAATCTGCAGTCTGGCGAGGGAGGGTTGTCTGTTGTAGTGAGAGGAGAGAAGGAGAAGACATGAACATGCCCTAAACTTCATGGCTACTTGTTACAAGGAATGCTAGGGTTGTCAGATCGCTCTTGATGAGCAAAGGATCGGTGCCAACCAGGGCCATCGTTGCCACATGTGGGGGGCTGTCATTTCCATATCGCCCATCAATGCAACATCTCCTTATATATACTTCTGAAAAGGATTCCTCTCTCTCTCTCTCTCTCTCTCTCTCTCTCTCTCTCTATATATATATATATATATATATATATATATATATATAGAGAGAGAGAGAGAGAGAGAGAGAGAAGAATGTGATATATTTGTTTTAAATAACTAAACATGATGAAGAATGTGTTGTCATGAAAGAATATGTGTAGCTGACTCCACCTACAAGAATTTTTTTCATTTTAGCTGGATTGAGGTAATTGGATTCGTTGTTTTTATAGAACTTGATCATGGGTCATGGTAAATATTTAATTAATATAAGTTAAATAATTCTTTATTATTTTTTCAGTATTTTTGTGGTCTACCTCTTTCTCTTTTAATATTTTCACAATCTAGTTTTTTACCTTCTTGTTTTAAGTGTCTTTGGTCGTCTTTCTATGGGTTCAGATTATCTTAAATATTGTTTCTTAGTTTTGTCATCCATTGATGTTATTTTTAATTTATTTTTAATAATCTCATTATATATTATCTTTCTTCGCTCATCTATCTCAACATTTTCATTTCTACTATGGATATCTTTCATATGTTCATAATTAACTACCCAATACTCAGAACCATAAAGGATATTAGGTCAAATTATTACTCAATTAATATTTACCTTTCAACTTGAATGATATGCTCTTATCACATAAAATATCTAATGCACTTTCCTATTTTAACCAACATTCATTAATTCTATAAAAAATAATTTATTTATTTATTTTATATCATCACATGCCACTAGAATCTTTTTATTCTCATCGTTGATGCATCTAATAAAAATTAGATCCTTAGTTTTCTTATATCTAGTATTAGCTATCCTAAAAATATCTCTTTCAAATTTTTTTGAGTTGAATTTTTTTATATAAGATCTTATAAATTTTAGCTTTTACTTTACTAATGCTATTTTCTTTACTTTATTATAAGTCTCATGTTTCAGTAGTTTTGTTGGTATGATACAATTTGTAACATGTCCTCTTCGTCTTGATCTTATCTTGCACCACTTCACTCAACCATTAAACTTCTTTTTATATGGTACACCCTTTAGATTCACCTAACACATCTTTTGTTACTTTATTAATATGCTTAACTATATTGTTTTATATATAAGAAAGTATACCTATATAATTCTAAAACATCTCGTTAAAGGTATATCTATATCTTCTTTCTTTTAAGATTCTACTATTTAGTTTAAGTAGTTTTATGTACTCTTTGCCCCTTTGACAATTTTTTACCTATAAAATCACAACTAAAAGTTAATGTTAAGTTGTTATGTTTTCTCTTAAAATGATATTGTAATACTTATAAAAGATCTATCTTTTCTCCTACAAGTAAAGCAATCAATTTGCGTTTGTGATAAGCCACTCTTATAAGTAAAAATTGTATTAGCTAAAAAGAGATCATATATTATAGCAAAATCTAAAAATTTCTTACCTTCCTCATTTAAATCTCCTAACACATAGTTACCATGAATGCCTTGATATCTTACTATCTCTTTACCGACATATCCATTTATATCTCTTCTTAAATAAATAATCTCTCTTTGTGAAATCTTTTGAAATACCTTATCTAACTCATTTCAAAATGTTTTTTTTTATGTTATCTTCTAGTATACTTGGGGTAAATGAACAAAAGATACATTTAAAGTCTCTATACATGAACAAAAGATACATTTAAAGTCTCTACTCTTAATACTAATTTCATTATCATAATTCAATCATCATGTTATTGTAGGTCTACTAAGCTATTCTTTAAATCTTTATTTACAATAATACTACCTCCATTTCGAGTCTTTTTCTTTCCTGAGCATCATAATTTAAAACTTATATTATAAATTTATTATATTTTTTATCCAACCCACTTTGTCTCTTATAAATATAGAGTATGAATATTTCTCTTGATCAAAGTATCTATCATATTCATTAGCTTGTCCGTCAATGTTCTAATATTTGACATATCGACATGAATCTTATTATCTATAACTAGCTTCTTTACTCTTACACCTATAAATGCTTAAAATACGGACCCTCTTTATATTTATTAACTACATTTAAGCAACAATATTGCATGACTAACTTTTTTTACCCATACTCGTCCATAATGTAGGAACCCTCTTTGTAATTGATTGACTATATTAAAGTAAAGATGTAGAGACTCTTGCTTATTCTTTGTTTTATTCAGATTCTATAGTGCATTGCTAAGAGAGAACACCCCAATGTAATATTCATAATATATAGAATCTATATTAGATAAATTAAGAAGTTTTACACTCGTTAAAAGCCTAACGTGACCCTCCTCCTTTATTCAAACTTTAGACCGACCCTGCAATGGTGATCCCTTACGTAAACAAAATTGTAGGTGACTACTTAAAAGGCTTTGTTTTATTATATATATTTATATGCATGTGTGCATGCGCTCTGTTAGAAATGCTAGGTTCCTTGAGATGATAACCTTTCAATTCGGTGAACTTTGAAACTAAAGCACTTAAAAGTTAGCTTTTCCTTGATGCCATCATAAAGAAATAGAAAAAAAAACTTAACTAGACGGTTGTTTTATTGCTTTTTAGTGTGACCAAGATTTGAAAGGATGGCATTTGGGAAGACCATAATATATATATATATATATATATTCCCAAGTCATTAAAAGATTTGCACTACTTTCCGGTCTCATCTATTCATTGAAAGAGCATGTTGATGTATAGCCAATCTTTTTGGCGATTGCATGGGGCACGTTCGATTCACCAATTGAAGGGATTCATGTGACAGAAAATTAAATGTCGCGTGAATCCTCTCCATGCCTATGGAGAGGAGAATTCTAAGACTGAAGCTGAATGCGGCAAAGATGAACCAGTTTCTCATGTTTTTTTCAGCTGTCAACTGGTTTGGATTTGCAAAGCTGGGGTTAGGCAGACCCTACCTGATGTGCACACCCTGGGTGTCGATCCCTTGACCTTCAACTTGAAGGGCTCTTTTTAGTCAGACCCATGGCCTGCTGTAGGTTTTTGCTTTGAATGAACTGCAAAGTTTTTTTTTTTTGGTTTTGAAAAGAGTAAACTGCACATTAATCTGTAAGACGATGAAAGCATCCTATGTGAAACCTGCCTTGGATTTTCCTCTTCGTTTGAATAAATTATAAGTTGCCTCTTTTTTCAGCTCTTTCAGGAGAGCTGGTCTATGTTAATCACGTTGCTTAGAGTGGCCTACCCCATGGATGTGAGAAGCATCCACGTTATCCGTATACTAGTTAAAAGAGAGAGAGAGAGAGAGAGAGAGAGAGAGAGAGACGCGTGAACACCCTTAGTAATGAGTCATGACTGAGGTGATTGCACGAGAAGCAACGGTCTCCAGTTTAGGAGACCTCAAAAGAATGCTCTAGTGGAAGGTGATGAGTCGGCTGGCAGGAGGCGTGCATGTCTCTGGATCTTAAAAACCATTTTAGGTTCAACACGATGAAACAAATGGTTCCGGCGAAGGCTGTGCGATTAGATCAATCAATCGAGATCTAAAATGGTTTGTTTTAGATTTGTGACGAATTTCGTCGCCTCCCCACATTGATGACTTGTGTTAATCGATCCTTATTACCTAATTCTTTAAAACCTAACCCGCATCAACATAAGTATGATTTTTGTACAATTTTGTATCTCTAAACTACCCAATAAAGGATGGAACCCAAAGCCGTGACACGATGTTGATCGAGTCTTATGACCTGACTGGGTGCAGCTCGCATCACCTGGGCCCAACAAAAAGGAACACGAGATACGCAAAATGAATTTTTACTGATAAAACACATTTGATGTGTAACGCCACATTTCATGAGAGAGCTCCTTTGGTTGTCTCTGTAATTACCCAAAGAGAGAAAACTCTGGTATTGTACAACTAAAAGAGACCATATTAAGGGGATGTACGCCATGAACCTTGTAACTACGAACATATTTATCGTGAACAGTCGGATGAGTGCTAGATCGCATGAATATCACACAGATTTGGGCTCTTTCTCTGTGTGGCCTGACATCTAACTCTCTCTCTCTCTCTCTCTCTCTCTCTCTCTATATATATATATATATATATATATATATATATATATATATATATATATATCTGCAAATTATAATTATATAAGATTTTAAACCTTATTTGTTTGGATCATAATTGAATGAGTGAATTGATTTACATAGACTCATTGGATAATACTTGGTTCGGTTATATGCATTAAGTATTCTGGATTAGCATATATATGAACCAAATCAAACCAAGCTGGAACTCATTACAAGCTCCATGAACACCGAAGACAAGCTATATATTGCAGGGCAGGTAAGTCTAGCTGTCTGTAGAACAGCCTTTCCAATCACAATTACTTCTGGAATTAGAACCTAAGAGAGAGAGAGAGAGAGAGAGAGAGGAATAAGCACAAGAAGCGCTGTAGAAAATTCTGCTATGGGTAGCAGTATAGTAATTGCTAGTACCAACAGGAGAGTCCAGCTTGAGCACTGAGGGATACAACATCATACTAAAAAGAGATGAATCTCAGAATATATCATGAAAATAGGGGAGTATGACCAAGATTGATTGTCTACCAAGATGGGAAATACTTGTTAAGATTGTAGGGAAGTGAGTAGAACTCCTCGCTCCTTGGATCATCTCCAAACGCTCTGAATTTCGCCCACCAATGCCAACCCCTGTCTCTCCTTCGGTTGCTATCACTGCGGTGTAATGTGCAGTCCAAAAAATATGCAACAATGCCTCCAACAGTAGCTGGCGACGAGAAGATGACGTTTACCATGCTATTAAACTGCAAAGGAATGAATAACACCATTGTTCACTTAGAGAAGACAGTTGAAATTCTAGCCGTAGGTTGCAAGCTCGGATAGAAACCACGTACCCATACTGCATGCGTGTGAACTGGACCATATCCAGAGGTGAAGGTATACTCTTTGAAGTACTGCGGAACTGATAATCCCATGAACAGTGAGAAGCCTAAAATAAATTTTGTCCTAAAGCTGTTCAGGTGGCAGAACTGAAGAATGCCCAATCCAGCAGAAGCTGCAATATTTATAGCA
The DNA here is from genome assembly GCA_036023115.1 of Brasenia schreberi. Lineage (NCBI taxonomy): Eukaryota > Viridiplantae > Streptophyta > Magnoliopsida > Nymphaeales > Cabombaceae > Brasenia > Brasenia schreberi. Next base: position 5,637,018 of record JAYKKT010000021.1, on the reverse strand, counting down.
TAGTCAGTAGCCAAGATTAAAATGTATAACTTTTCAAACAAGGGCGATTACATGAAATAGAAATCCAATTGGCAAGATAGTTAAAATTTCTGCTGCATGAACATGTTCACATGTATTCATGCATAACGTGCTCATAATAATTTAAAGCAATTCAAAGAATATCACTAGTGTTACTGATAATATGAAAAATGATTTTCATCTCCAATTAAGAAAGTGAATACATGCTATCTGTTTCACTGACCCTACTTTACATAACAAAGGAAAGTTCAGATTCAAACCATCTAATGACAATTGAATAAAGGAAAGGTATGACAAATATATTAATGAAAAAGGTGTATCATGTTCCAATTTAAATTTAAAGCAACGAAATTTGAAGCATAGGTTTTCAACATGAAATACAATAATCCATATAGATGATGGTTATAAGCAACTTACCCATATAGGCAAACAAGATGCAATATAGAGCTGCAAAAATGGGCAAAGGAATAGAAGCAAAAAGAGCTCCAAATTTTCCTGTCATCACACCAAACCAAGACTTTTAGAGTGTGCCTGATGTTGTTTTCATACAATATCTGATTAACTTACCAAGAACTGAAAAGCACAACATAAATCCAGCTGCTATTTGCACCACTCTTCTGCTACCAACACGTGTCAGACCCAACAACCCGGCATTTTCACTGTGGGCATAACCTATTTATTAAGCTTTGTACATGAAAAGAGTTGAAGTTATTTTCTTCACAAGTCATCTCTTACACTGATGCTGCAGATCCATTCGCCGTACCGAACATTCCATCCAGTAATATACCAAATCCCTACATTAAGTTCACCTCTCTAAATAAGCAAGCACTGAGAAATTTGGAAAGGCACAAACTAAGTGTTAAATTATGAGAATAATTACCAGCCAAGAAGCACCACGTCCAAATATAGAAGGTGGTACATGAGTAGCACTTGCATACCTTTGGACAGCGATTAAAGTGCCTGTGGTCTGCAGGAGAAAATAATTTTAATTCATATGTGAATGAACGAAAAATTTCTGTCAAATGAGATATGAAACAAGGGCGCAATTCTCAAAGTTTAATTGCTATATTTTTCCATTTAAAATCACTAAATTTTGTAATTAAACAAGAAAAATTGTTTACTGAAATTTTCCTTTTCATGAGGAAATAACCAAGAATTTAGAGTGAAGACTGCAGAATTCCATTCCCTCACGAATATCAATTGATTGAACTTATTTGATGCATCAGTTTCCTAAAGCTCCGAAAGGCTTCCCAATTTGATAAAGTGAGAACTATTTAGGTTCAGGAACACCACCAGACTACAACGGAATGTACAACCAGCAGAAAAGAACTGCCTTTAATATTTTTTCACTAAGTAAATAATACCATCGATGATGATGATAGACGGTATGACATATCTCCAGTTATATTTCTAAGCCTACTCAAGCCATATTTGAAGGAAAACATAACACAACTGGAGTATTTTCAACCTATTTGATGCCATTAAGATTGCTTTAATTCACATGAATGCAATAATGAGACAAACTTTAAAATGTAGGAGTGGAAAACCAACCTCAAGGAGGGCAACAAATGAAGCTGCCATCATAGCAAAAGTGTCACCGGCATGAAAAGTAGGATGGCCCCATTGAAATGGATATGGTACTCTGAACCTGTACAATGGTAAAGAAATGCAAGTCTAACTTAAGGAATGAGAGCAAGGAACAAACTTTCAATTTTTATCAATTAGATGTAACATGAAACCCATCATGAAAATTCACTCAGTAAACATGTATTCAAATATAAATCGGATTGAGCCCTCCAAATCAGCATCTTGTGTACTGGATTACAGAAGTTATCAACCATAAACGAGGAAGCTTTTTCAAATTGGAAAGATTTGAATTCCATTGCAGGAAGAATGATTTTAAATGAAGGAAAATATGAGAAGACTAAGGGCATTAGTTTCTGATTGTTACAGCTGAAACCTACCATTACTGCCTGCATTTCCAGACAATATCAACATCAAAGTCCAAAAAAGATGTACTAGATGAATTAAGATCATAGTCCAGAACAATTAATAGAACGCTTGCTCAGGTTAGAGCAAACCCAAGTTCCTGATATGCATGGAATTATGATGAGGCATTCAAGTATTGTATCGGCTGATAAAGGAGAAAGAGAAATGCAAACCATAAAGTAAAGGAAAGTATATAACAACCAATAAACATAAACTCACCATTATAAACAACGGAACCTGCATAAAATGAAGCTCTAACTCTTTTGGAAATAAAGTTAGCGATCATATTAGCAAGGAAAATGATTGTTGTGCAAGGAGCAAAAGTCTCAGCTAGACTTAAAACAATATAGATGTAATATGAAGAAATAAACTTACCAGGGAGAAGCATGGATGAGTCCTGAACGATCAGTTCGGCAGTTGTGTTGAGTCAGGGCAGGTCTGTCTCTATATGCACCAGCAGCCGTCAAAATATGAGCATAAATCCACACTACCAATATAGAAGTCACAACCGCAAAACGGCTAACAATGTGCTTCTTTCCTCCAACAACATGAGGGATATACTGCACCAAATTTCAGTGTGTTCAGCTTATTGATATTATAAAAAATGAAGCATAAAACTGAAATATGATTTGCTACTGAAACATATATTTACAAGATACATTTATAGACTCAAACATACAAACAGCAATTTACCTGTGTAAGGAGAATCAACAAGATTAACTCTGGAAGCCCAATCTCAATGCACTTAGCCACCTACAACCAGATTACTGTCAGCAGAAGCAATCTCTCTGCCTATCTAAAGAACTAAAATAGAATTAATATCCTGAAGCAGTATGAGACTTTCTGAATTGAAACTCCCTTTTCATAACGCACGAAAAGAGAAAAGGTCACAATAATTTTTCAGATAAGCACCATATATCAAAGGAAAATTTCTGAGTTTACATCAGCTCAACGGTTTTATCGTGAAGCCTAGAATACTGACCCCTGGAAATCCCAGGATATAAAGCCCAAGCGCAGAAAGAGTAACGAGCGGCATAGCAGCAAGAGGGCTAAGAAACCTACATCACAACGGCCAACATTTTAAGAAGTAAAAAAACAAAAAAGTTTGAGACACATTCCAGAATCATTGTTTGTTATGTTAACCAAAGAAAAAACCTCATCACTACGCTCCAAAGACCAGTAAATCCTATCATCATCTGAAAGCAGGATGCTATAATGAGCGCCCCTTGAATTGCTCTCATGGTCCTGTAAAACCTCTGGCGATCAACACCACAAATATTTCTTAGTACCACACACTTACATGTCAACTTCCACCTATTAAACACAGCAATTTAACATGTGAACGAGTAAGTTGATAGTATACAGAATCAAATTACCTCCTCTGGGTCAATGATATAGCTATATCGACGTGAAAATATAATTGAAAGTGTAGGAATAATGTACGCATAAGAACCACCAATAACTGTAGGCAGACGGGTTCCAAAGTAAGACTGAAGTAAAGTGTTAATTCCAGCTACAAACTGTAATGTCTGAATCACCCGGGCTTTCTCATACTGCAGTCAGGCCAAGAATTGCAACAATTTAATTTTAGGTACTAAAACATTCATGAGATCACACAGTAGCTTTTTATATTCAGTTTTCCTTACATGGCCACCGCCCATTTGAGGAACTAAAATTGATGGTATGAGAACTGTAGTTCCAAGCATTACTAGGTAATGCTGAAAACCCTGAAAGATAGCCTCATCTGCACGGTAAGATTCTCATAATCAGATTTATGTTTATCTCAGCGGAAAGATACAAAAGCAGGGGAGAGATGCCACATGGTCAATTCAAAAATCTCTTTGGAAGAAACCTTAGCAAATACTTGGTGCTCTATCATCATGGTAAAACCACTTTGGTTTTGGTAAAAATTAACAGTATAGCAGTCATTGTAAGCGAAACTGAAATTAGTGTGATGAACCAGAAAAAATGTCGGTAACATGTTCCCAAACAGAGTAACCAAAAGAAGAAGATAAAAGAGCTCTCTCTCTCTCTCTCTCTCACACACACACACACACACATATATAGAACATTCAATTCAGAAATTAGTTTTAACATGGGGAATTAATGCTTTGACGACCATGGCATGAAATTTAAATGTAAAATGAGCAAACATCAGTCTGAAGAACACTAGAGACAAAAGAAAAACCAGAAGACGATAAAAGTTTCGGACAAGAAGTTAGAATTATAATATTAATTGTGTATATAACAAAGTATCAAGGTTTTCTTCAGAAAAAAACAAATGACTAAAAAAGAAGGCCAGAGAAGAGAGACGGCTGAACCAAGAAAAATCCTTTTGAATACTACCAATCAAAAGACACTACGTTAAGATTTCGAAAAGAACACAGAGAAGGAGAGAGAGAGAGATCTTACGCCAAGGGGGAGGGCTCGTGATGCAATACTCGATTCCGGGGAGTTGCTCCTTCACTGGATGAGGCGCGAAGTCGTCATGTTTCGATGGCCCCGTCATCTTACGCACCGACGAATCCTCTTCTCCCTACCAACGTCCTTTCTGCTTCTCTATATCCAACCAAATAAGAATATAAATCGCGGCCACCACTCGCAGAGATATAGAGGGAGGGAGAGAGGGAGAAAGAGAGGAGGAAGGCTGAAGTGGGTTTAGAGAGAGATATAACGATGGCGATGAAAATGATGATGATATTGATCAGTAGGAGTTGGTAGTAAACTAGTAATAGTAATACTCTCTCTCACTCATATGCTTCTATACTTGAATGTATTCAGAATGCGAAGTTATTTTCTCATCTGCTTTTCCTTTACACATTGACGTGAGAAGAGGAAGAAGAAGAAGTCACAAACAAGTTAACTAGTTTACCCCTAAGGAATTCAAAAAAGGACGGACAGTTTGCTTCACTAGCGTCACGTAATACAAAATTGGACGATTTAAAAGCATACCATCCTTCTCTTTCAACCCTGTTGACAGTAATTCATGTATAGTTTAAGATAATATTTTACATACTATGCCACATTTTCACGTAAAGGAGTGGACACACGCGCTATATATATATATATATATATATATATATATATATATATATATATATATATATAGAGAGAGAGAGAGAGAGAGAGAGAGAGAGAGAGAGAAAGAGAGGAGGGAGGGAGTAAAGAAGCATAGAATTCAAATCATGTGAGCAGAATAAGATCATTTTTGGTCTTGTTTTCGTGCTTTAGGGGCATTCACGTTATTAAGGAATTTATTACTTGGTACAATAATGGTTGGCAAAAGGAGAAAGTAATTATTAAATCATTAAATTTGGATAATAAGGCGGATTTTCTCTTGGTTGGTGGAACGCTCCCCGAGACTTTCTACCTTCCCCATTGACAATTTTACCCTACATGCACCAACGGCATCAGACACAAGCGTGTGGTTAAAGCTTTTAACCCCTTGATTATATCAGATATTGCTAAAAGGACCATGTAATTTATTTTTATGTCAGCAATAACAATAATGATACGCATGTGATCAGTGTAACCATTTTTCTTTAAAAGTTAACGTATTCTAACATATTAAATTTCTAGAGAAACTCTTATTCATATTTGGCAAACTTTGGATGAGTCAATATGTGAATGCTGATAACTTAACCGAGTTGCTCATAGTTTCCCTCCTTTTTGGCTCTTTCTCTTTAACAGTGAACTCAACGTAAGGTAGATTATTATTTATTTCTTTTTCAACACTTTTATGGACTTCTTCTTTTAACATTTTCACAATCTCGATTCGTTAAACCATTATAGGGAAACATGAATCAGCTCCTTTCGGATACTGAAAGTTCATTAAATGACATCTTTAGAAGTTTTTCTTAAAGCGTATCTCCAAGGCAATTGTATTATGACATAAAGGTATATAAAATGTTATTTTCCTTTGACTTTATATAAAAGAAAAACGAATTTAGGTAAAATTAAGAATTATTTTGTTTAGGGTAGTCAAGAAAATCTCTCTTACACAGTTTGGTCAAGTTAGCTCGTATAAGAATGGTGAGTAGTTTGAACATAAGTTGTTCACCAAAGTTAGCTTAAGCTAACTCGTACAGAAACGAGCTGAGGAATGAACAAAGGTTGTTCAACTTTGTTTATCTTTATTTGAAGTTCTACTTTATCCATATAAAGTAACTCAGAACATCTTTTTACGTAAAATGAGAACATAATTTTACTTTATTATATTTTTTAAAGTTTATTTTGGAAGTCAGCACTAAATTAAGAGGATTTTGCGTAAACCTAAAAGGTTTCTTGGATCACTAATTTCTCTTTCTTAAATGACGTGAGCCGTCCAATTGATGTTTCCAAGGAGTGAAGTCAAAATGCTTTTTAAAGAAGAATCTTTCATAACAAGTAAAATATTTAAAGGGCCTTACTGATGAAGGTAATATGATTGTGAGTGGTTATCGGTGAAAACGATAAAGTTGAGGGCGTCTTTGGTCCTTCGATTATAAGGTGGTGCCCCTTTCTCGTTCTACTTCATGGTCATTCTCTTGGAAATACTACTTCGATTTGTTCTTGGAAATACTACCTCAGAAATAAGGTTGCTGAGTTTTTGTTTTACATTATTTAAAACGGTGCTTTTAAATTGCTCCATTTTAAATGGAGTTTTGTTCCATTTAAATTCTTTTTTATCCTCTACATACACACACATATGTATATATACACACATACATGTATGTATGTATACACAGATATCCAAACCAATCGATTGCACATCGAACCTAGTTCCAGACCCGAAAAGGAATATAAAGAATAAACTAGACATGCTTGATTGGTAGGGACTGAGGAACAGGTATTGAAGCTGATTTTACTTAGTTTTTTTATTGTGGCAATAAAGTTTATCTATTACAGGGACAGGTCATGAGTTTGATATCTGAGACCTGAAATGCATTGGGGGACTGTGCTCTGCCTAACGCCAGCTTGCCAATTAAGAAAAGGTTAGGTAGAAGACACCCACCAGATGCTCATACAAGATTTGTCCATGTCGGTGAATTTGAACAAAGAATGTTCAGCATTAGCTCGTCTTGTTCGTATAGAAAATGAGCTAAGCAATGAACACGGTTTCTTTGATTCGTTTGGGTTGTTTACTAGCTCTATTACAGGCATTGCTGGCTAATACTAAAACAGAAAGGACAAGTCGTTGCTCAAAAGCTTGACAGTAGTTAGTGTTGATGATTTGATTTCCAATTCAATCATGTTTTGCTGTGTGAATTATGTATAAAAGCAGCCTTGGGCTTGGTACATGATATATATGTATATGTATATTGTTTGTGTGTGAGTGTGAGTGTGTGAGAGGGAGAGAGAGAGCATGCATGCTTGCATGTACACCAACGGAGGGAAAGTAAGAAATTCTCAAAGTTCGATTTCTTGATTTCAGTGCAGTGGAATTTAGATGCGCAGTAAGTGTGAATGGTTTCCATTTCTAGCAATGCTTCCTACCTATTAGAAAAACTCGAGCAAAGCAACTTTTAGATTGTTCAGTTGCAACCAAAAGCAATTGCAGAAACAGAAAAAATCTCCACACTCATCAAAGCAAGAATCACTTCTCCTGAACCTTTTAAAACCAAAGCTTGATTGGACGCCGCTGTTGATGAGATTCTGCAACATAATTCCCATCGATTAAACTTCTAATCCTAGTAATGATTCAATTTAATGACCAACTTCATTTATTTATGAGCATTAGAACATTATGGCACAGAACTCGACTCACGAGGTGAAGGTCGTGAGTTTGATATCCAGGGGGAGCACAGCAGATCTGGTTTCGGCCTCCTCATTTTAACCAGAAGAAGAAGAAAGATGGATGAACAAATCAATTGGTTTGGCTACCTTCCATGGATTTTGCTTGCTTAACAAAAGACCAACCCGATTAGAAGCAGATCTTCTCTGGTAAGATACCGATTGGTCAGGTGTCACTTCTCCTTAATCTATGCCTTCTTTGTTTCATCGATATCTTTAGAAGGGTTAGGTGAGGCTTTTTTTTTAGGAGGTCGCGGAAGGTCAGGGGGAAGTGTCACAAAAATGAGTAGGTGCAGTTGTTGGCGACCCCATCAACCATGAACCGTCACACATATCGATCGATCTGTTTAATTTTGTACTGTACATGATTTGAAGTTCAGGTGCAGTTGTTGGAGACTCTATCTAATATGTACTGTTTTCTTCACAACGAAATGCCAAAATTTTCTCATTTGCTTTATTATTTTTGTGCATATTTACACAATTTTTTGAAGATTTAACTATTCAAGTGCTTTAAGCTTACTTGGTTAGTCTGAGGTATTTTACTTGTTATTCAATAGATCAATCTAGTGCACATCATATGAATAGTCATCTAGGGAGATACACAGTCAAATATACTTGGTATCCGTAGTGGTCCGAGAAATATGAAACATGCATTCTTTCTTTTTTGGCACGGTGGGGTGGCCAAAGCCTTATGCATGCGTTGGGAGTCCAACTCACACCTTCAACTTGTGAGTAGACTCTCTAGCCACGATCTCTCTCTCTCTCTCTCTCTCTCTCTCTCTCTCTCTATATATATATATATATATATATATATATATATATATATAAACATTTTTACCATTTTATCATGGAGATTTTGAATTAAAAAATAAAGTATTATTGTACTCATCATTCTTTACATTTAATGCACGATCCATAATTCTAATTGAATGACAAAAATGTTTAAGTGAATTAACTGCTTTTAAATTCAAATTTCTATCGTCAATCATAATAATTGAATGGTAGAAATGTTTAAGTAATTGTGCATTTGGACTATGTGCGCTTATATATATATATATATATATATATATATATATATATATATATATATATATATATATATATATATATATATATATAAAAAGAAATGATAGGATCGACCTTGCTGACAAGTAAACATTACTAAACGGTACACACTGGGCTGCATAGATCCCAAGGCTAGGAGCCTTCTCCATGGGCCTCCGTTCTGAGATTTCTCTCTTTTGCATGACCTTCCTGACAAGTGAACATTACTAAATTTCTATTCCTGAAAGATGAGTCAGAATCATATTTCCTACCTAAATGTTAATCCTTATTACACAATTCAAGAATGAATATTCACATATATGGCAAAGATGCCTGAAGTTAGAAATGGCATATTTTCACATTCTATTTATAAAATGATGGCCAAAAAGTCATTAATAATGGTACCATCAGTTTTCCATTTCTAACAAAGTGGACAAGACATTAAATGCAGCCCCCCCGAATCATTTGGCATCTTACAGCACTCTTTTTTTGTTGTTGTTACAAGAGGAGGTCGAAGCCTCACATGCAGCCTCTGGGAGTCGAACTCCCCAACAACAACATCCTTCCTCTCCGAAGTTGGAAGGATCCACCCCCACAAGTTGTTCTGAACACTGTGAACTCAACCTCCACCATCTAACAGATCTCTCTCTCTCTCTCTGTCTCTCCCCGTTGTGCCAGTGCATGTATTTCATGAATTCAGAGATCGAATATTCGTCCGATCTATTACCAACTTGTGCATGTTAAGTATACCCACGTGGTCGTATAAATATGAAAGGGTCTCACCATCTCTCTTGGCCTGGATTACATGTAAATCCTGTATCATCATCTTAGTAATAATGCGCGATGCAATCATAAAATGTTCAGCTTACTGCTGCAAAGTTGCAAGATTCCAGGCTTTCAAATGCAGCCAGCTATACCACCCGCAAAATCCAAGCTGTACTCTTGTTTTTCCGTCCATTGTATTAATTCTATTGGGAATTATCAATGATGCACAGACACCTTCTCTTTTCGGAACATTCCGAATATCAAGACACAACAAAAAGACGGACGTGAAATGTTTTGTACATACTTTAACTGAGTGAAAGATATTATCCTTCAAACATCACACCTTATTACATATTCTAACATGGTCTAGTTTGTTGCAATCACATTTTGATAAAAAGATTTTTTAATTCGAATTCTAAAAATGTTTTTTATATTATGTTTACTATTTTTTTTTTTCATATATACATATATAAGTGTACATATTTGTCGTTTCTTCCGTTACTGTTTTTTGGAGAGTTGTTTCCTGCATCTCGTTTCCATGTCTATTTATGTTTCCATGTAACATGAGAAATTATGGATCAGCAATTTGAAGCATCAACAATTCATCCAGGTGATACAAAAGAACAACAAACGTGAACACCCTCAGTATGGTAATGCGCTTAGGCCCTTTCTATATCAAGCATGGCCCTGTGCCATTCAATTAGAATCCTAAAAATGTTTTATATATTGTATTTACCAATTTTTTTTATGCATAAGAATTTGGATCCTGACCACTACCGTAATACCCAATCATTACTTTTTAAGGACACAAGCGTAATAATATTATTTTTCATCAATTTTTAAAAATCATATTTTTTTAAATTACACTTATAACAACAAAAAATAATGAATGAGCATATCATAAATGAGCAAAATCCAGTTTGTTTATATATATTTGCCGTTTCTCCGGATCCTAATCTTTGCAGAGTTGATATTTCCTGTTTCCCAATCAGTTTCCATTTCCACAACACGCAACATGAGAAATTATATCAGCAATTCGAAGCATCTACTGTTCATCCAGTGATACAGAAGAACAGCAAAGATGAGGACCCTGGGTACAGCTTGAGTTTTCAGAGAAAAAAATTACTATATCTGGATGTCACCCCATGGGTAAAGGTTTGCAACAACAATGGGCATCAATACCCACACCTCAATAGCTTTTTTTATGTGCATCCATCTGATCTACATGGGTTTTGCTTTGTCAAAACATTCACTTGAGCAGTTTTTATAGAGAACTTCAAAGGGATCCACAATGCGTCGGAATTATGACATTTCCACATGAAACCACATAAAGTGAGCTTCCAGTACGACACTCCATCTACGAGTTTTAGTGACAAGGCACAACAACGAATAGTTCGCAGAAAGATGATACCGGAAGATAAGTTAACACTTCAAAGGAACAGAAGGAAATGAACAGAAACCTGACGCCAAAGGCCTCCTTGCATCAAGGAATAAATCATAACATGAATATAGCCAGCTCGTCAAGCACTGATACCAACTAGGACCGCTTCTTGCTGAGCAGCAACCACTATACCCAGGTTTCTGGGTTTATAAACAATTATTCATCTCAAATCAAAATTCAACATGAAATACATGATTCCATCAAAAGCTGGAAAGTGAAAACTTGAATTTTAGGATACTAGCTCAATGGTTTCCGAAGGCATAAGAACATTTTCCAGAGTTCAGAGACCTTGCAGCAACTGCAAGATGTCGGCAAACATGATATATCCAAATGTGATTGCCAGTAAATGAATGATATGACATTAATAACAGCAATTGCACACTTTACCAGGTTGAGCGTGCCATTATTGCCAAATAAAAATCTTTCAAGAAGCCTCCCAAGAGTGGAATCAGTTGACAACATCAACAATAAGTTTGCGGGATTTGAGTACAGACCATCTCAGTCGGCGGTAATAAGCAGCCTGAAGTAGGGCAAGCGACAGAACAAATATCCACTTGAAACCCATCTAGAGAGAAGCAATGAGACCGTCAGAGATGTAGCTGGTGTATATGCTCAGCGTTAAGACTAAGAAAGGCAAACCCAGTAAGAAATATGTACCAGTTTCCTCTCCTCCATCTCAGGTTTTGCTGCCCATGCCAAGAAGGTGATGACATCTTTCCCATCTAAGAATAATTATGATATTCAGTTTAAGCATTACTAATTGGATAGGAAGACTTTGAACATCACTCATGTTAGGATAAAAGATGCCGGATTGTCAGCGGAAGTTGAAGGAGAAAGTTGACAAGGTTAAAGACATGAACTAGAGTCCAGCTTAACAAGATTCCACCTAAGAAATTGGAAAACGAGCACAACCCCCCCTCCCCCCCCCTCTCTCTCTCTCTCGTGCACACACACACCAATAACCTCTCCGTACTAACAGCCACAATTTTCCAGAAAGCCAAGATTCATGACAGAATAAATGTTAGAGTTTTGTGTGGTAGGTGAATGTTAGAGTTTTTGTGTGGTAGGTGACAATCTAATCGCTGATCCTAACTGAAAAATTTAGGCGAAGATTTAACAAACATGAAACTAAACCAAACGGCAGTTAATAATGAGCAATACCTGTGCTTCTGTTGCAGGTGTGCCATCTTCATATTCAACTGCGCCATCAATAAGCATTTGGGGCATGGCTATTGCACCACCTGGAAAGTACCTTAAGCTTTAGTTACAACAACAACAACTAAGCCTTTTCCCATACTAGACGGGATCGACTACATGGATTCTTTGTTTCCACATAGCACTATCATGTGCCATGTTAGCAGTTAACTCACAATAAGCTAGATCATTCTTTATTATTTCTTTCCAACACTTTTGTAGTCGTTCTCTACCTCTTTTAATACTTTCAAAATCTAGTTTTTCATACCTTCTTACGGGTTCTTTAACATACAAAAGGATGCACCATACAAATTCTCAGAGCTTTTCAAGAATAGAGATCAAGTACATGTCAGTTTAAGATGGTCCTTACTTGAAAACTAGTAAATCCCTGGAATAATCTGGAGATAGAGTCTTAGAATAATGCAAGGACATTTTTAATAAAGATGGTCAACGCAAAAAGGCTAAGACTTTGAAAGAATAAAGGATGAAAATAATAAGAGCACTTTCTTTCATTATATGGTTCCTTTCGTGCATAGGATACCTCACTTATAAGTTCCTCTTTTGGCATGTGTTACTTCAGAATATCTTTTATGATTATTCCAATTGCATACAATGACACTTTCAAGGGTTCCCCTCACATATGTTACTTTGTGTTGGTGATTAAATTCGATTTATTCCACATAAGAAAAATTTTGCCTATCAACATGCAAGAAGCCTAACTTAGACTTGAAACACTCTCATCTACAAGTAGCTCTGGCTTCTTGTAAAACATCCCCATCTCCAAGCCAAACTGCTTTCTATATTTTTTTGTTCTTTTTTTCTTTTGTACTATTAGTCCCCATACTCTGAATCTAGTCCACAAAGATACAAGCATGTGTTTTGTTATAGATGCCTTTTATAGTCTAAGCAGTGAAATACACATTTATATAGAATTTCAAAGTATGAAGAGGTATATGATGAATCAACAAAAAGATTTCTCAACTGGTGCATGAAACGACCAATAAATGGTTTGTTCGAAAGACTAAGAGTTGAAAAGTGCATTTTATGGAGTGATACTTGCTTTTAATGCTTTATGGTTTGCACATAAACATATAAGCCAAGTGACAGAAGAAGAAATTCACACAAAAATACAAGCAATTCACCACTATACAACTAGAGAAATTGGTTCATGGCTTAAACATAAATGTCATTAAATGGTTTCAACCTCTTCTTAAAGAAAATTTCCAACATTTTATTTTTTATCTAGTGGAAGCTTTATATTTGTCTAAACGATATTGTCACTTGTGGAGTTGAAACTGAATAGTTTATTCCTTGTTAGATTTTACTTTTGGGACCTTAAGAGACCAAAGTTGTCATATTTAAAAGAAAAATGACATCAATTTATCACTTAAGATCTACAGAAAGTCACCAATGCATAATGACCCATATGAGATGTAAATCCATGAAAGTGTCAATTTAAGTGATTGAATAATCATATAAATGTGCCAAGGAAAAAACCTATGGATAAAGCTCCCTATGCACCAAATGAACCAAATAAGACAATAAATCACTCTCATTCTGTTCATCCTTTACAAGACTTGGCATTTTTGCAATGACTATCTTTGTTCATGGCATCCTTTTACTCGGCCTCCAAGTCAATTCAGGGATTACTAGTATCGAAATAAAGACTTTCCTAAATCTCACATGTACTTGGTCTTTACTCTTGAGAAGCTTTGGACGTTTGTACGGAAAAAAATCATGTGGTGTTTGCCTAAAGCTTAAGGTGCATCCATTTTTATGTTTCGAAATATCATGATTCATAGTTTTCAATGTTATTATGCACATACATACTCAACCATTTTAAATCTACACAGAGATGGCCCAAGTTCTTCAGCTAAAGTTATTTACATTTTTTTCCTTTTTCTAATACCAAGCATGTGGGTCACTTGTATAACTGGCAGATGCCTCATGTTAAGTCAATGGCATGCTTGCACTTCTAGTTTCCTCTGAAATTTGCAAAATAAAGCCTACCTGTTTGCTTCCTGGGAGTTGCTCTCATAGGGTACTTTTGTCCCATGTGGACCGTGCATATGCATGGATTGGAGGAACAAGAATTTTTTAATATGGAACTAAAGACAAAAAAAAAAGGATCAAAGCATATTCATTTGGTCTACACATTACAACGAAAGAAGCAGCTGAATCTTTCTATTCTATTCATCAACTCATTTCACATCAAAAGTAAAACAATGAACATGAGAAGCATCAATTCCCGTTCAGTATTGTAAGTTGAGAAACCTCAGAAGTTATGGCGCTCAAATGCAGGTCTAAGCAGCTCGGCCATCTAATTTTGCCATCACACAGCTTCCAGACTATTAGGACCCATGAATTCAGTATTCAGATTCCCGTTACAACGCTAAAATTTGACTCTATAGTATATAAATCGCCGATCATCTATCAAAAATGCTACGCTTCGTAGGCAACTAATGCAATCCCCAAAAACACAACACCCATTGGTAGTCCGTTTCCTGTGTCGATTGCCCGCTCCTACTGATAAACCCCAAACGGCAGAATCAAAAGCGAACGAACAATACATTTCTAGTTGCACTGCGAACAATATAGAGAGTACAAGAAGCGAAACTCAACCAACAAAAAAGAGGAGAAAGACGGAGATCTCTCACTCGTTGCGATCGGGTCGAGAAAAGGGAGGAAGATGAACGACCCAGGTCATCCCTGAGAGCCCTACGGAGAGCCATCACCGTCAATCCGGTTATCCTTGTCCAACGATCAAGAGAGAGAGAGAGAGAGACGAACAAGTGATGGGGCGACGAGTAAAAGAGACCGAGAACCCGGATCAGGTAAGGGTTTAGCCAAGCTGCTGATAACTCGCCCTTCATCTTGACGATTTACGGCTTTAAGCAGCCGTTCCGAATGCCGTCCATCCCATGCAAATCTACAATACATTAATACGTATTTATACATGTTTTCATAAAAAAATATTAATATGCGGATAAATATTTGTCATTCTACTTAGAATGCCCATGAAAAATTAAGTAGATAATAATTTCATTTATTTAATGTGTATTGAGAAAATGGGATCACCTGTGATGGGTCAGGCTAGTATTGGACCTGCTTTGGACCGAGCTGGGTTCCTACACCCGGCCCGCTTAGCCTGCCCGTTTCTTGACCCTAATGGTGAGGGCATGAATGAGTTGGTTCGGCCATATTGGGTTGGGGTTTCCCACTCAACATCAAACCAAACCTGGGCTGCAATGCCTTGACTTGGTATAGAAGCTGCAACATTATGATATTTGCTTCGAATCAACCCGATCCGACCCAACTGAGGTAAGACTGGAACCATTTGTGCCAGTGAATCATTTGAGTGTTTTCCATGTAGTGTGGGTCTTGGATCATCAGTTGGGTCGGCAACCAACTTGTCGATGGGCCAGATTCATACTTTGTGGGGTACTTACCATGTAAGTTCCAATTGTTCTTCCCGGGCTGTAGGGATGGCAATTGGGGCGGGTTCAGGATGGGCGTACCCATACTTGCCCACATATTCTAAGTGTTCTATTGTGTTTGTTAACTGGAGGAACGAGTTTAGAGTTGGGTCACTTTTTTGTGGGTAACACGCCTCGTGCTGTATCCCTTAATCCAAAACCGTCTAAAATAATTTTTTTAAAATTTAAAGTTTCTTTAATTAAAACCAAATCATTTGTACATTTAATCCAAATTATTATATATTTTAAGTTAATATAATTGATTATAATATATGCATATATAAATCCGGCCGTATTGGGTCGGTCAAAGATATCCTGGTATTTTTTTTCTGCAACGAACCAGAACCCAGTCAAACTGCCTCGTTCAGGTCAAACTGGGTCGGGCACCACGGATCGGCCCCATATTGCCATCCCGAGGCTTCTTTTCCCACGCACACAGAGAGAGAGAGAGAGAGAGAGAATGGCGAGCGCTTTTCCGCGACCCATGTCGAAGCAAATTGTTCCTGCTTATCGCTCATGGTGTCGATCCTTCTCTTCTTCTGGCTCCCTCGTTGAGCACAATCCCGGAGAAGTCGGGCTTGTCTCCGGCATCCCTGAGGAGCATCTCCGAAGAAGGGTACGCCTCATTTTACACGCACCTCGTGTTCTTTTCTATTTCTACCAGTTTTTGGGCATGAAATATTTAGACCCTATTGGTTGGTAGAACCAATCCTAATGCAACGGTGCCCAATGTTCGTATTCTTCGCATATGTATAATCATCTCTTTATTCGTTTAAGATGGTTTTCCTAAGATTCTCAAAAGGAATACGGTCTGGCATTTGTTGTATTTTGTTCATGTTGATTTGTTTGTTGTTCGATTAAGATTCTGCGGTTTCAAATTTGTGGAGAGAGTTGTTAGATACATACTGCAAAAACATATATTTACTACCATTTGGGCATTGTGCTGTTGCAGCGCGTTTCTCTAATCAATTTTTTGAATGTCATGCCTGAGTGGGAGCTCCATATCAATCTTCTCTCGTTTAGAAAGGGGTCGGTTTTAACATGATGAATTGGAGCCTAACGCGAGGGAGTAATTACTGGGAAACAGCGCCCATCTAGTTGATGGCGTTCCCCTCTGTGGCTGGCACTCGAGGGAACCACAGGCCACTCCATAAGAGCGACGGTGCTGGATGAGACACCCGTAGGGAAATTGGTTTCTAAGGATCGTAACCGACAGTTTGGACGTTCGGACAAAAAATCATTGATCGAAATTTTGCAAGGCGTTGTAGGTAGCGATATCATATGTTAAGATAAGCGAAAAGATGTTCAGTACGGAAGAGATTTGAAAAAGAAAAGTTTAGAAATAAATTCACCATAAAGATAAGAGAAGCACATTTCACCAGCTACATCATTAAAAAAACAAATGATGGAGCTACCGAGATGTGTGTGATTCTTGTGAATGTAACCGTGTGAGATGTTTCAGAAAGCAGAGGTTTTACATGTATCAAAAAGTCTAAGACAAGATATTAGAATTACAGTATTTCACTATTAAGTATTGTAACAAGCTTCTGCTATGGAGGCAACAAGTTGAAGAAAATGCATCGTGTAAATTACTAAATTTGGACAACAGTCAATTAGCAAAAGCTACATCATATCAAAAAGATCAGCGATGCTTTATAGTGTTGAGGGTTGGGCATTTGATTATCAACATGTACAAAAAATGTCTTTGGCAGAGGTGAATATGTGGGGTACATGAAAGAGGTTTGATAGAGCTTTGATAAGAAGACATGAAAATTAGGTAGTGAACACTTCAAAGAGGTTAGAGAAGCCCTTGGAGTATTGGAAGGAAACGGTAAAAGAAACCCAGACAAGTAACGAGATTAGTAAAATAGAGTTAGTGAAACACCTATAGACATTAAAAAACTAAATGAGAGAAACACGACTAAGGTGGTTTGGTCTTTTGGAGAGCCTACTAGATAGAGCTTTGATAAGAAGACATGAAAAATTAGGTAGTGAACACTTCAAAGAGGTTAGAGAAGCCCTTGGAGTATTGGAAGGAAACGGTAAAAGAAACAAACAGTAAAACTTGATCTTTCTTTATCTAGATCCATGGTGGCTAGGGATCTAATACAGTTTTACTTGTTCTTTTCTTCAAATTACGAGTACACTGCTGTAGATTTGATTGTCCTATGAGATCTGGTTTTCTTTGGTGCGCTCAAGTTTATACAGTAGTCAAATCTGTTTATATGTTACTTTTCCTAGCAACTTGTATGGTTCAGAAGCATTTCCACAGTTTTGTATCTTAAACCTTTCAATGATGTCTCCTTCTTTATATTCAGTTCAATGCTTATAAAAGTGCTCTGACCTGCCCAGTCTTTTATTTTAATGTATTTGTAGGTTACTTGGGTTCTGTGCGACCTGTCACTCGACACTCATACCATCATACTTTCCCATTATTGAGCTCGGCACTATTTTTATATTCATTTACTGAAATTCTAACTTTAAGACCGTTCAGAGTAATTTCAAAGGGACACTTTATAAATTATTCACCAATTATTAATTTAGTACTTTGTTAATGACAAATAACTTATGAAACTGAGGTTTGCTTCTGTTTTTTCAAAATCTTTGTCTTTGTTGTATCCATGGATTCTGAACTTTCTATGTCATCCACCCACACCTCTCAACTGCGTCCGCATCTACATTCTTGTTACATGGGTTTCTCTCTGCTTTGCTGTCTACAGGTTGTGATTTATTCACCAGCACGTACAGCTACCCAGCAAGGATCTGGAAAAGTAGGACGGTGGAAAATAAACTTTTTGTCTACACAAAAGTATGTTGCTTGCTTATCAATGACCATTATCTTCCAACTTTTAGCCACTTATCTGGTATTCTTTTCATGGCTATTTTTGTGCAACCAACTTGCCATGCATGTAGCAAGCACATGGGTTTCCCTTTTCTGATTGGTAGTTACCTTGATCAGATTCTTTGTATTGATTTGGCATGCTAAAGATTGATGATCTTGAGTTGATGCCTTAAATGGCCTTACCCCTGAAAAAAGTTGGATGCTAAGGAAATTTTTGAGGAGATAACTGTATTCTGTTGGCCTGAATAATAGATAATCTACTAAAAGAAAAGTGGGAAAAGAGTTCCTTTTGTGGGGATAAGCATGTGCATATCAGCATATACTTCAATTTGCCTAACAGTCACATGCTCGTCAAAGAAAGATCTGTCAAATACAAGCATCATATGAGTAGTCCTAAAGCACCTAAGGGAGCACTCTTACATCAGGATTCTTTTATAAGAAATGACCAAACTATGCCTACAGCTATCTTTAGTTCTTTACACGTAAAAGATTATGAAAAGAGCATTCCATCTAATAGATAATATAACTCAAAACAATGACATTGACATCTTATGTTGGAAGGGAAATCTTCACCATTGTCCTTTTATTTAATGTCCTTAAAGAACATTGAAATCCAATTCATTTTTTTATTATTTTAATCCAAACTCTTGGTAGATACCATTAAAGTTAGAAGGTAAATATTGTAAAGTAATAATTAGATCCATTATGTTTTATGGTTCTGAGTGTTGGGCAGTGGACCATCAATGCGTACAAAAGACGTCTCCGGTAGAAATGAAGATGTTGAGATGGATGTGTGGTCACACAAAAAAAGACCATATACATGATGAGGTTATTAGAAACAAATTGGGAGTGACACCAATAGATAGATAAAATGAGAGAAAATCATTTAATATGGTTTGGGCACGTGGAAAGACAATGAAAAGAAACTCTGATAAGAAGGTATGAGAAACTAGATGGTGAAATGATTGAAAAAGAAAGAAAAAGACCACAAAAGTGTTGGAAGGATACAATAACAAATAACCTAGCTTATATTGAGTTAACTGTTAGCATGGCACATGATCGAGTTCTATGAAAACAAAGAATCCATGCAGTTGATCCCATCTAGTATGGGAAAAGGCTTAGTTGTTGTTGCTGTAATCCAAATTGTTAAACTTGTTTTCTGGTGGCACTAATTGATGCCTTCTGTCAATGTGAGGGAGATGAACCAGTGTTGTCCGTATCGCACTGTATCGTACGGTATACGGGGCCCCGTATCGCAGATGCGGGCGTATCGCACCGTATCGTACGATACGGGCGATACGCCCTGGGACCCTTATAAAGGGTCCCGGCTCGAGAGAAACCCGCGATTTTTCGCGGGTTTCTTTTCTCCTTTTGGGTTGTTCAAGCTCTCTAAGAGTCAGTTTTCGCCTCCTTGGTGTTCAAAGCTCTAAAATCGTGCCCTACGGTGTCCGTCCAAGCCTCCAAACTCGGATTTAGGTATATTTTTAATGTTTTTTTCCTTTTTTTCTTTTATATTTATTGTTTTTTGTGTTATTTTGGTTTTTTTTTTTTAATGACAAAATATGAAGTTATTAAGTGTGTGTATACGATTTTTATTGCATTCATGAAGTGGGAGACACTCGATTTGAGTGTTATTTGAAGATTGGGGGATTTACGAAGTGCTTTTATTTTCAGGTTTTTGTTTGAATTAGAGTACTCCATTGAGATGGCCGGAAGGGGTGGTAGAGACTCTCATTCAAAGTCTGATGATCCGGCATGGCAGTGGAGTATACCAGTTGAGGGTTCAAGGTTAAAAATCAGATGTTTATTTTGTGAAAAGGTGGTTAGTGGTGGAATTTCAAGGTTTAAACACCACCTAGCAGGAACCAGGAAAGAAGTTGCTCCATGCACAGGCAGAGTTAGAAGTGTGCCAGAAGGTATTAAATGGCAATGCTTGCAGATGATTGAGAGCATACAGGAAAGGAGACAACAAAAGGATGATTTCCAGATGTGTGAAGAAGCTGATGATGCTACTGCCACTGGAGTTGGATTCACTGATAGTTTGCCTTCAGATGCTAGAACAGATATTGGTAGTAGCAGTTCGCGGGCACCTAGCAGAGGAAAGAGGGTTGCAGCTGAAGACTTTGGAGGTGGCAGAAGAGGAAATTCAGGAAGGAGTAGAGGAAGAGCTTCTTTTTCTAGCATACATTCGTTCTTTCTTCCTTCCACTACACCTGGTGCTCAGCCAAGAATTCGTGCTGCTATGGCTTCGGAACAACTGCACGATCAAGCAGACCTTGCAGTGGGCAGATGGTTTTATGATGCATGCATTCCATTTAATGCAGCAAACAGTTTTCATTTTCAAGCAATGGCAGATGCAATTGCTAACATTGGTCCAGGATACAGGATGCCCTCTTGAGAAGGAAGATATTAGATCAGACCGTGATTGAAGTGCAGCAATACTGTTCGACTTTGAGACAATCGTGGAAGGAAACAGGATGCACTATCATGGCAGATGGATGGACCGATAGGCGAGGAAGGACATTGCTAAACTTTCTTGTATATTGTCCTAAAGGACTCATGTTTTTGAGATCTCTAGATATGTCAGAGGAGAGGCACACTGCAGAGATCCTACGAGAGGAATTTGATAAGGTTATACAAGAGGTTGGGCTAGAAAATGTAGTTCAATTGATTACAGATAATGCAGCTAACTGCAAAGCAGCTGGAAAGGAGTTAGCTGATATTTATGGGACTTTCTACTGGACACCATGTGCAGCCCATTGTTTAGATCTCATCCTCGAGGACATTGGTGAGATGGATGAAATAAAGGCAGCAACTGAGTGTTGCTAAGATATTACAAAATTCATTTACAACCATGCATTTGTTTTGTGTATGATGAGGAGATACACAGAAGGTGCAGAGCTTCTTCGCACAGCTGCAACTCGGTTCGCAACAAACTTCTTATCTGTACAAAGTATTGTAAGACAGAAGCAAGCTTTAAAGAGAATGTTCTCCTCAGATGAGTGGCAACAATTTGCAGAGTTGCCACAAAACAGAAGGAACAGAAAGTTAAATGAGATTGCAGAAACGGTTTTTAGAAGTTCATTTTAGAATGCATGCATCAGATTATTGAAAATTACTTGTCCTTTAGTGAAAGTTTTGAGATTGGCTGACAGCGAGGAGAAACCATCTATGGGCTACCTTTATGAAGCCATGGACAGGGCAAAAGAAGCGATCAGAAATAACTTTAATAGAAAAAAAAGAGATTATGTGTCCGTGTGGAAAATAATTGATAGTAGATGGAATAAACAATTGCATCAGCCTATTCATACATCAGCCTACTATCTAAACCCATCATTGAGGTACTCAGCAACCTTCAAAAGGGACGGTGAGGTTAATCGAGGAATCATTGAATGCATCGACAGATTAGTCCCTGATGAGAGCATAGTAGATGCGATACATCGAGAGATGGAGATATATGATAATGCTCTTCACTTGATGGGTTTGCCTGTTGCAATTCGCAACCGCTCTACGATACGTCCAGGTACATTGTTTATTTTCATATTTAAGTTGCATCTTACATTACTGTGGATTATTATGTCTCTAATGTTTATATTTTTTTTACAGATGTTTGGTGGAACAGGTTTGGAAGTGATTGTCCAAACCTTAGAGATTTTGCAGTTAGAGTCTTAAGCCAAACCTGTAGTGTAACAGATTGTGAAAGAAATTGAAGTGTTTTTGAACATATCCATACAAAAAAGCGCAACAGGTTGGAACACAAAAGGCTTAATGATTTGGTTTATATTCGTTGTAACATGCGCCTTCGTGAAAGGTAATGTTGTATTACTTTCAAATTTTCAATTCGATATTATTTAACTTCAGTTTTCAATTGTTAATATTACTTACTAATTGTTTATCTTTGTTTGTGTCGTAGGCAATTAAAAAAAGTAAATAGAGAAGAAAGTCAGTTCGATCCAATAAGTTTGGATAATTTTGATATATTAGAAGATTGGGTTATGGAAGACACCGAAGAAAATGCCCTCCTAACAGAAGAAGACGTTGCCTGGATTAATTTGGAAGGAGTGCAACAACATTATGGAGATGAAGAATTTGATTTTGAAGAAGAAGGTGTGGGCGTGGCTGATGATGATGAGGATCTACAACAAGGAGAAGATGAAGATTATTTAGTTGATGATCCTGATTACAATTTGTAAAATGTAACATTATATGTAACTGTAGTGTACTGTAAAGTGTAAACTATGTCTGTATTTTATTTTTTGAATTCAAAATATGTAAATTTGGATGCAATTGTTCAATGCTGAATGCTTAATCTGTACTAAACTTACATTATATGAATTTAAAGCAATTATCAGATTTTTCCTGATTTTTGTCGATTTTTTACTATTTTTTATTAATTTTTAATTATTTTTTGCATTATTTTAATATTAAAGTACGATACGATACGATACGCCCGTATCGTGGAGCCCAGCGATACACGATACGATACGCGTCAGACAACACTGAGATGAACTGCAATCAAAATCGGCATTGGGGTAATAAGTTGTAAAGCTAACGTGATTCAAAAGATAGATAAAATAATTAAGCAAATGGAAGACAAATTCCAGGGTGCCAGCTTGTTTTTGGTAAAACCTTCGGAAATACTAATATTATACAACAAAGGAGCTAAATGTATCAACATGAATCAGAGGGCAATTCTTGTGAGGCAGTAATAGTTAGACGACTTTTAAGTAGAGACAGAACGGACAACTTATCTTTGCAATTTGCACTCTGTAACTTTGTTACATGGAAGAGATTGGGCATGGGTATAATATTATTTTTATGAAATCTTCAACACAATTACAAGGTGAGGGAATCCAACACCAAAAAGGGGTATCCATGTAGAAATGTAGATAATTAGGAATATAAATATAATAAAAGCTTTAAGTGGCCTGCAAGAGTAGCTTGTGAATTATGATTATATCAAAGCTTCTATCTATTGTAATATGCCTATTTAATTGGATATTTTAAGCATTCCTGTGCTTCATTGTTTGTGAGCTTCTGATTTTTCTAAGTTGTCATTTTACAATTTTACGAGCAGTTGAGTTCAAAGTTTCTTTTTGTGGAGGATCTTTTGGTCAAATACTTTGATTGTCTATTTTTTGTACTTGTCATTTTCAATAAATGCATGGTAATTGAATTTCAAAGATTATCTTAACCTGATCTATTTCAGTCTAGTAGTAATGCATAAGATACCAATCTATTTCATCCTCAGAAGAATGGAAGACAGGTTATAAATTTCCAGTGATGTTATCCAGTTCAGTGGGAATTCCTCACATTACTCAGAACACACATTGCTGCTGTCACCCTTCCTGCTTTTTACAGTCTGTGTTGGATGGTAGTGAATGTGAAATTCTAAATGAATCTTTTCTTTATAATTGTATCAGTTGTATAAACCTGAAAGCAATGGGAGAGATGACAAGTATTTGATATCTTCATCTCTAATTGAAATTGCAATGTATCCTTGTCAATATCAAATACCTTCCAATGTAACATATTCACCAGAATTTTTCATACTGTGGCTGAGATTTCTTGTATGATGGTCGACCATATTTTCAATTAGGGTTCTATTGTGCTGACTGCAGCAAAGAATCCTCTGCCTAAGATCTTTTGTTGTAAATTTTCTTATTGCTCTGCTGCTAGCTACCTGTACAATGCACCTTTCTTCTCAAGGAATGAATACCCTTACTTTACGTCTATACCAACCATGTGTGTCCGATTCCTCACTCCATGTGGCATGTTTCTGTGTTTTCTCTTTTCTTGCTTCTTACTAGTTATCACCTATTGACAATTCTAGTTAAATGCATCTGTAATACTGTCTCTTTTTTGCAAGGTGGGAAAATCCTCTGATGGGATGGACATCTACTGGAGATCCATATGCCAATGTTGGAGATGCTGGACTTGGTTTTGATAGTGAAGAATCCGCTAAAGCATTTGCCGAGAAACATGGGTGGGAGTACACAGTGGGTTTTCTTCCTCATTTTCATGGATAAGATGTGACCCTGGGATGAGTTTCTCGAATTGTACATCTGTCATTGTTTTATCATTTTTCTAGACTAGAAGCATGTTTTCTTATTCAACTTAACTGAAAATGCACAAAGTGATCAAATATCTGAAGGAGAACAAAATGGTGCTATTTAAGTGACAATTAGGATACAGTCCATTTATGTAAAGATGAAGTGGTTTCTCTTGTTGGATATGCATGGCAAGAAAGTTGTAACGGAATCATCACATTAGAAAGTGTCAATCAATTCAGACTGTGAAACTCGATTCTCATGTTCCATTAGTGATCTTTATCTTACGGAATTCCTCCTATGAGTGTCTTTTAATGTAATAATAAATGCATTAGGGTACTCAAGCAAGTCACTATAACTAATGTTGCCAATCTACTGTCAGTATCAGATGGCCCTCTCTTCATCTATCTTTTAAGCAATTTTGAAAAGTAATTTCATGTTTTGATCATGCAAATCCTTCACTTCAAGCCAATCTGCTCTTAGGCTGCTCTTTATATAGCATATCGGTAATTCTGTAAGGTCTAAAAGAAACTCTAAAAGTTGTACGTTGCGATCTAAAAAAAGCACCATGACAATATCAAATGTTAGTGATTTAGAAACTGATTTTTGTTAAGTAGGCTGTATGGAGTTGTTTCATTGGAAAAATGGCTATAAATCAAAGCTGACTATAGTTTGACCTTACTTGTTTGAGATTATCCTAAAGAGAGGTGGATTTTGAAATTACTCCAAAACTAGGGATGAACTTGGGGAATTCCCAAAAATGGATATTGACCACGATGACCTCAGTGAGAATTCACTATAGAACATATCAATATAACGCTCATATCTGTTAAGTAAAAAAGTAATACCTATTTCAATTTTAGTACATAACTTGGCCATTGATGTTCTTTTGCCATATATTCCGATGCTTCTTGTTGAAAATCTGTGTTAACTTTCCCACTCGTAGGTGCTGCCAGATACTGCTTGTTCACAAAAGCCATAAAATATTCTTTTCATTTTGCAGTTTTTTACTGGAGAAGATTTATATGTTTATCTGTTTTTTTACACTCCTAAGCTGAACTTTAATCAATTCTCTGCAGGTCAGGAAGCGCCACACTCCATTGTTGAAGGTACAGTACTTCCCCTCGTGTATGACAATGGGTATCAATGGTTTTAAGTAACAAAATGGACTCCCGTGCTACTTGGTTTTGCCTTTAGAAGTATCTGGTTAGTGCATATGAAGGGCTTGGATGAGATACAGTGAGGCTGTAATATCATAACCAATCGGGTTATGCTATGTGGTTATATCCCATCACAACTGTCAAAAAGAATGCTATTTTGGTGAATGCAAAGGAATTTCAAGTTCTGTCATCACCAGATTTTAATATTTTGTTTCTCATTTACTGGATTCGGGTTGCTTCATATCACGTTGTGGTTGATATTAGGTGATAGTTATGAGCTAGTAGAAGCAATCCGAAGCTAGGCATCTTTTTTATCAGTTTATCATCCGTCTGGTTTGACTATTTGCCAATGCTTGCTCGTTGGAACTTGGACATGCTTTTTGGATATTTAGGTATTGATCCGTGTACTTATGTAATAAACTGTTACTTGGTGCAGGTGAAAGCTTATGCAGATAATTTCAAATGGAAGGGCCCACCCAGTTCCGAGGACTGACTTGGGCCCTTATTACAAGATTTGGTTTTCTTCTCTTGGTGAATCGCCAAAACTTCTGGAGGAATTTCTTTTCCATCATTTTCTGTTTGCCCTTCTTCATGCTTATGTATCTCAGTTAAAGACCATCAGCAATGGAACCTTGAAAGACTTGGCCCAAATGAATAAAACGTAGTTGCTGTCTATTTGCAGCAAGCTGGTTACTTCTATTTTCACTGCTGGACTCAGTATTCACATCACTGTGGTAAGACACGATTATCACTTGCAAAGCTAAAAACTGCAAGCTTCACTAGAAAACTGAATCTCCATGTGAAGAGAATCCTTGGAGGCACAAGAGAGCCTGATGACATCATGGGTAGTTCTGGGGTGTGCTATTGGTGGTGTCCTACTTTGGGTTTGGGTCAGCTGCACTTCAGGGGCAATAGATCTGTACAGTGCCATGAAAGCTATGTTGTTTATGTAGCTGAAAGTATGTCAAAGAAGTCGTGGGTTGTGGTCATAGAACAGACTGGATAGATACTGAGACCGCATGGAGGGAAACCGCTAAAATCCTGCACTAGCCACCATGTTAAAGTCAAGTTTGCTGCAATCACGTTGCCTGTGGAGGAAGGGGCGACCTTTTCGGGTTGAGTGGGCTTGTTTTGGTCAAATCCAATCCATTTTGTTTTGGCCGAGAAGAGTTTCACGGATCATGGTAAGGGAAGTTTTGAGTCATCTCGCACGATCCATGAAAGGCCTTCAAATTACTATCTTGGCAATAAAAGAGGTCAGGAATCCCATGGCAGATGTGCATCTGATTCATGTCAGACTTGACCATTCTCATGCAGAAACAAAACTCCGGAGGTGTCTTACACTTGGGTCTGTATAAGGATATCGATCTAAGGAGGTCTCAACCATGCTTCAAAAGCTTGAATAGACAACACTGATTCCAGTCAACAGTTTATGGATCCATCATCACCCCTCCCCCCCACGACCACCACCCACACACATACAAGAATAAAAAAATCCAAAAGGATGGTAACAGGAACCAATCTGAATACATTTGTGGGTAATTTTTGTTAGAGAACAACAATCTCTCATCGGATCATTTCTGTATCAGCTTTTCCAATACAGCCAAACCTCATGATAGAAGCTCCATTTCTATCTTCATGAATAGATGCTTCCCTGAATTAAATAATCCCGCGCGGAACACTTTTAACTATACAAGAATATTACAGCTCATTAAAATCCTCTCACGACCACCAGCCCCACGTCATCCTTTTTTCCTTTTCTTCCATGAAACCCCGCATTGATCCCGTTGACGAGAAGGTTTGAATTTCTCGTACCAATCTCTTGATTTGTTTTCAGACCAAATTTGGTGCATCACGTTCCCCAGTGAGTTGTGATGAAAGACGATGTAGAGAACTCATCCATAGATGTGAACCACACCGTTCCTTTAAGCAAGATAACCAGATGATCCAGGGTTTAGTAACAGCGAATCCACTGTATTCTGGCTGCAGCTTCTTCATGTAGTATTTTGATCTGCGGGATAAATTTATCTTTTTCCTCTTGGCTTCTGGGATGAATTCGATAGAGCACTCTGTAAATCCTCGCCTAACGAACCTGCAAGAAGCAAAATAAATGCAAACATCAAAAGTCATTTTTGAGGCTTCCATGGAAAAGTGTTCGCAGTAGAAACAACAAAAGATGAGTACAAATTGATGAGGCCGGCAAAAAGGATAATGACACATAAAGCATATACCAAGAGTATCACCTAACATGAACCAATTGCACGTGCAAGGTCACCATAGTTAGCTATAGTCACTCCCTAAATCGTGTGCCTAGTGCATGTGAGTCTCTGGGCATATGTGATCGAGTCTCTTTACTCATGCCATTGCCACTGATTACATGGAAACACAAGGTTTTAAACTAAATCGTGAACAAAAACTGCAGCAATAAGGAAATGTCATCTCCAACCAAGTGCAAAAGATCATATTTCTCTCTTACCTGAAAGATATGCTCAAATGTCCAAAACTTGGGGATCGACTATTTATGCTTTTCTTGGTTTACAAATGAGCTTACAACCCAAAAAACTCTGACAATTGACTTTTAAATCCCCGTGAAAAGTGAACTAGTTAGCTATAGAATAAGTGTAACTAGTGGGTTACTATATAAGATTACATATGAGTGGGCTACTTTGGTCACAAAGTAAGCACAGTTATTTTACTAGAATGCACCGAAAAAGATGGGTAAAACAAGATAAAAAAGGATTCACAGGCACATAGATAATCCCAGTACAGCCAACATACCAATCAGCAGCACGAGTTGTCAGCAGAAACAGCTTTTCCAGACCCAAGGATGATGCTTTCTTCTCAATGTAGTCTGAAATTTTAAATATTATTCAGATTCTTGTTTAGAAAAATATTAGCAAAAGCACATCAGACAGGCTGAAATAGCATATGCGCACACAAACATATATAAATACATACACACACATATATAGGTATGTATGTATATCCAATCAAAAAACAAGCCTGTTCCACAACAAGTAGGGTCTGGATACATGAATCTTAGTCACTATTATGATCAACATTTCGTCGTAACAGCATCTACACCAAAAAGGCACTCCCTTGACCTTTCTCAACTTCTTTCCAGTTGCACATCTTCCAACTTCTCAAATTTGTTGGAATTCCAGTTGCCGATCTCTCCAAATGTACAAAAAAAATTGCATCTTATGCAATATCTTTTGCAGTTCTGAACCATGATACCTTATGGTGGGTACCATTCTTATTTGCATGAGTCTGGCCCAAAAAATTCTAGATCCAATCAGGGGGTCCAGGAAAATGAAGTTGGTCTTACCCGTACATTATAAGACTTTTTTTAGACGTGGAAATATCAATGGCAAACAATCATGAAAAGTCACTCAGAAATGGTTCAAATAGCATGATTTAACAAATTTAACTCATAAAATTGCACACAGACAATGATACTCACAATATAATAGCTACCTTTTGCATTTGGCAAAAGAGCACCACAGTAGGATGTGTGTGTGGCCAAATATTTTGGAACAAGGCACAGAAGAAAAGTGACATCCTGTTGTTTGCCATTCTCTTTTACATAAAAGCATGTTATTTTATAAAGAAAACCATGTTTTCTCTTCCTTGATATGCAACATATGCAATAAAAAAAGATATGAAGATGCCATAATGCGTTTTAAGATTTTACCAAGCAATTTGTCGCCTTGTCCATGTCCGCGACATTCAGGAGAAACAGCAATACAAGCAACTTCTCCAGACCTTTCCTCAAAGTAGGGAAAAAGAGCAGCACATGCAATAATAGAACCATCCCTCTCCACAACAATAAATGAGTCTACTGCTTCACGTAACTGTGAATGTGAATATGTTAGAAGCATGAGAAGGCACATGTTAGTTATCTCCAATTAGATAAGAAATATAAACTAAATCACCATAAGATAGTAAGAAGTGCACCTCGTCAGGGGTCCTTCTAATCAAAGCACCAGAATCTTCTAAGGGATGTATCACTTGTTTAATTCCAGGAATATCTTCCACTCTAGCCATCCTTGTCCCCTCATAAACATCACTGCAGAGGAATGTTAAAGTGATACATCCATATCATATATTACAGATTACGTTTCAATCATATAAAACTGAAAAGGTGGAAATTGGACTTCAATGCCCATCACAAAGGATCAGAATTTAAGAACAATCAAGCATTCAGAAGAGAATAAGGGCAAACTAAGACTACAATTTAAGAACAGAGTGATGCAATAATATCATACACCTAAAGATTAGATTGTAGGAATAATCAAGCAAACAGGAGACTAAGGTGAACCTAACAATCTTTATTACAGAAAGTCCTTCAAAAGGTTGAGGTTTCAATGAAACATGCTTCAGGAATCTGTTTCCTTGATTCTTACATGCAGATACAACATCAATCACCTAATAATCCCTGATATGCTTTTCACTTTAGACCAGGTTCCAATGAACTCCACCCAAGTAAGGGATCACTCTTGCATGACTGGTCTCAAGTACGCTAAAGGAGGAAGGTTGTGTTAGGCTTTCGACAACCAGTCCAAATACAATGAAAACTAAGCAAGAGCCTTATATCTTCATCCGAATGTAATGAACCAATTGTAGAGAAGATTATTACATCATCAATGGGTATGGATAAAGAAGTTAGTCTCACTACATTACCGCCTCAACATAGTGAATAAATTGTAGAGAGGGACTTCACATTTTCAGTATGAACGGATGCAGAGGGTAAGGAAGCTAAAGTTAGATAACAAGATTTATATTGGTACTTAGAATATTGAAACATTGACTAACTAACAAGCTAATGGAGGTGATA
Source organism: Brasenia schreberi (assembly GCA_036023115.1). Lineage (NCBI taxonomy): Eukaryota > Viridiplantae > Streptophyta > Magnoliopsida > Nymphaeales > Cabombaceae > Brasenia > Brasenia schreberi. The sequence continues at coordinate 5,606,430 of JAYKKT010000021.1, read as the reverse complement.
GATACTATGATCATGAGAAAGATTTACATTTTATGTTTACAAGAGACCGTAGATTGAATAAAAAGTAAAGAAAATTAAGAACACAAGTTTTAAATTGTAGTACTCAAGAAAGGAAAAGACTCGAAGTAAAGTTGATATTATTGTAAATAAAGATTTAAAGGATAATCTAATAGACATACAATGGTATGATGACTAAATTATGATAATGATATTAGTATTAGGAGTAGAGGCTTTAAATATAGTCTATGCTTATCCACCTCCAACCTAAGTAGGACTAAAATATAACGTAAAGAAGGCATTCTCGGAGGAGTTAAATAAGGTAATTCAAAGGATTCCATAAAGATGGTTTGTTTAGGAAAAGATCTAAATGACCATGTTGGTAAAGGGACATTAAGATATCAAGGCATTTATCGCAACTATGAGTTTGGAGATTTAAACTAGGAAGGTAAGGAAATTTTAAATTTTGCTATGACATATGATATCTTTTTAGTGAATATATTTTTAGAAAACAAGATTTAACATTTAATTACTTATAAGAGTGTCTTGTCACAGACACAAATTAATTATTTTGCTTGTAGGAGAAAAGATAAATCCTATTGTAAAGATTGCAAGGTAATTCTAAGAAAAAGCATAACTACCCAACATCAATTTTTAGTTATTAATTTGCAAGTAAAAAAATGAACAAAGAAGCAAATAATACATAGAGCTGCTCATAAATGGTGAATCTAAGAGAGCTACTCATACATCGACTTTTAGGTAAGGAGATGCGTGAAATTATGTAGGTACACCTTCTCATATGTAGCACAATATGGCTAAGCGTATGTGTTAGGTGAATCTAAGAGAGGTATATTGGCACAAAAGGAAGCTTGCTGGTGGATGGTGCAAGATAAAATCAAAGTAAAGATGATAGGTTACAAATTATATTATGCCAACAAGACTAATAAACTTGAGAGGCTAATAAGAAAGTAAAGAAAGAAGTGAAAAAGACCGACAGTGAAACAAAAACTAAAATTTGAGAGGATCTATATAAAAAAAACTCAATTTAAAAGAAGATGAAAAAAATATTTTTAAGATAGCGAAGGCTAGAGATAAGAAAACTAAGGAGCTTACTTTTATTAGCCGCATCAAAGATGAAGACAAGAGGATTCTAATGATAAGTGATGATATAAAAAATAAATAAAAATTATTTTCATAAGCTTTTTGATGAAAATATAGGTGTTAATATTAGCTTAGGAGAACTAACCAAATAAAAATATATATAAACCGTAATTTTATCGACATATTCAAAAGAATAAAGTCAAAATGGCTCTTAAACTTAGGGTTGATAAATCTGTAGGACCAAACAATATTGTCACAGAAGTCTGAAAAATCCTAGGAAAGATGGGTATTACTTGGCTTAGAAGATTATTTAATAAAATATGGAAAGATCAAAAGATGCCTTAAAAAATGGAAGAAGAGTACAATAATACCCATATACGAAAGGCATTCAGAATTGTGCAAATTATCGAGATATCAAGTTGATAAGCCATATTATGAAATTATGAGAAAGTATTATTGAACATAGGTTGAGACAAATATTGAGTACAACAAAGAACCAATTTAGATTCATGCGAGAAAGATCTATGTTTATGATGATATCCATCGTAAGAAAAGTTTTAAATACTTAGAGTCAATTTTTCACAATGATAGAAAAATTGATGTAGCCGACCCCGTCTAGTATGGGAAAAGGCTTAGTTGTTGTTGTTGTTGTTGTTGTTGATAGAAAAATTGATGGAGATCTTCCATATAAAATTAATATAGATTGGTTAAAATAGAGAGGTACATCAATTTGACCCACGATGCTTTATGGTTATGAGTGTTGGGTATTTAATTATCAATATGAACAAAAGATATTTATAGCAGAAATGAAGATGTCGAGATGGATGAGTGGTCATACAAGAAACAATTGTATATGTAATGAGGTTATTAGAAACAAATTGAGAATGACACCAATAGATGATAAACTACTAGAAACTACAACTAAGCCTTTTCCCATACTATATGGGGTCTGCTACATGGATTCTTTGTTTTTTGTAGAATCCATTTTAAGTGCAACGAAGTTTTATGGTGGCAGTCGGAAGACTATGTTAAAAAGTCTATTCCTTCTTTCTTTATATCCCTGTTTTGTAGCATCCATGGGGTCTGATACATGGAATTTAACAACATTCAGTTTTTCTAGATCATCGAGCAGGTCAAAACCTCATGTACAATTGATGCCACAGACATAGCCAACTTTATTATTGAATATGTACGGAATCTGGTGATGATTAGGCACGAGATATCCAGAGGCATGGAATTCTCTCAATTGACTGCTTCCTAGAATCCTTTCAGGATGATTCTCCCCTCCCTCGTGCTTGACCTAGTGCAAGTAGGAATCAGAAAATCACACCAAAAATTATTTAGACCAGAGCATTTGAAATTTCTCTATCAAATTGCAAGAGTTGATTCTCGTCACTTCATAAGTGGAAGAAACCCTTCATCTTCAAGCATCTAAGATCCCCATCCATCGTACATCACAGTGAGAGAAGGAGCACCTTAAAGCTCTTCGAGCCAACAATGTACCACTCTGGACTCCACATGATTTACACAAAAACAAACCCTCTAATGATAACTTTCTGTCCACTATTTTGTTATAGTATAATGCTAATTTCCAGAATAGCAGACTTTATAACAATGTTAACGTTGCAAGACCTTGTACTTTTATAACATGATTTTCAATAGCTCTTCTACATTATCGCTTCTTTCCTTATGCTCACAATATGTAGCTAATAATGCAGTTTCAGCATTCCATGAAGCAATTCTTATCCTACAATTGAGCACTTTCTGCATATGTTTCCACACGTAAAAGGGCAGTGAAATATGATATACAAATAAATATGATACTGATAACTTCTCAAGTTAAGTAGATATGCCACAAAAGAAACAATCACATGTTACATCCTTAAATATACATAAATTGTACATCGCAAAAACCTAAAATGAAAGATGTAAATACTCCAATAATGACAATTACAAAGCCACAAACTACAAAACGTTGAATGCATCATTTTGCCCCCTCAAGTTATACATCATTTCTTCAACGTGTGCTACTTGCCCTTCAAGAAGTTATGCTGATCTATTAAAGCCCCTTTGTTTAAACATCAGTAACTTGAATATGTGACAGCAACAGTAGCCTGCCACCTCTTTCAATTCCTCTGAAGAAATGTGATAATCATCTGAAAATGGGTTGATATCATCTAATATTTGTTCAATCAAGTAGTTGTACTTTTATTAGCAGCATGGACACTCTTCGCTTTAGAGATGCTTTGTAGACCCATTATCCATATCACGTCCACCACATCCTTGCCTAGCATAAAACCTTTCTGATGAACTTGGTAACTCTTACTTCTAGCTCTTCAATGACATAATATTACTTTCCCAGAAACACAACTGAGTGAATTTGATCTTGTGGTATTGAACTTGCTGCTGAATGTGAATAAGAAAGGTCGGCAACCATCTTCACTTAAAAGATGGCTGCAATAATCCATGTGATGTACAAGGCATTGCCACGATATACCTATAAAATACCTCATATCATTTTCATGACTTCCAGGTAGGACTATGAATATATCAAACTGCATGGTTTAGTGCATATTTCTGGTATTGTCCAGCTAACAGTTGCAAAGCAACTGGCTGGTATCTTTGGCTATACAGTTGTAGCCTCTACATATTCCTTGGAAACCTTTCAATTCATTATCATTGAGTGTTGCAAGGTGACAACTTGCTGCCTGCTTGACCTTCTTACAGGTCTAGTCTGTACATATTTTCCTTGTCCACAGTACTTGATCCTGTGTTTGTCAACTTCAAAGAAGAATATAACTTTTCTCATAAAAGATCACATATTTGATATCAGAATATTTATTTCCCTTGTTCCAAGAAACAACACTGAAGTAAGAGCAGCCAAAAGAAACACCTGTTTCATATCCAGATTCTAGCTTAAGCTTACTGCTCCAGAACTTAACATGGAAACAAGCAGATGTGTCAAGAGCACATGATTACAGTATTATGATTTTCCAAGTTATTAGGTTCAGAAAAGATTTATTGTGCAGTATCTCTTTGGGCGTTGAAACCTCTTGGGTGTCAATGACAGTGGAACAACGGAAAGTAGACAACTGCCTCAACTATGATTTATATTAAAGAAAATGATGATCCAGGAAGTGTAGTAATCTTATTGCGCCTACCCTGCCCCTGCTTTAGTTGCCAACACAGGAAGGTGCGTGCTTCATGCCTTCTACCCACTTTTCGTTATAGATATGCAATAACACCAGAACATATTGCATCGTAACAGAAAATTTTGCCCAACCCAAGAATCCTAGAAAGTAACAAGACCAACTTTAAGGATACATGGCTAACCTACCGTTCGACTAACATCTCAGATATGGTCAGGTAAATGCAGAACAGAAATTTCAGGTCCATTTTGTAGTCAATCACCAAGTAGGAGAGCCGAAAGTTTAACTTTACTTTCGAGAGAAACGTATCCGTGAAGGATAAAATAAGGTGCAAAAGTTCCTATGAGGCCAGAGCTCTCTCGGTGACTGAATTGTTCTATGCACACGAAAAGAAAAGGCTGTGTATGCATAAAAAAGTGCTCCCAGCTTCCACAAAGAAAACATGGTAGCAGTGTGCATATATTATGAGAGGAAATTCCTTGAGTTTGGCATGGAGAGAGCTAACCACAACAAACTCTAAGTGATAAAGGTCCACCACTGACAAAGCTATATAGATCACCACCAGCATAGAAGAGAAAGAGGTTATTATCATCTGTTGTAAGAAAACTATTGAAGCAAGTTTCTTGTCTCTAGGTGGGAAAAGTTTCAATTAGTTGTCTTGTTGAAAACTTGCCAAGAACGAGATTGGTGACTAGCTCAAATTAATAAAGAAAATCATGGAACTTCATAGACAGAAAAGAGAAAAGATCAAGAAGAAGACTTTAATCAGCAGTAGCAAATGTAGATAAATATGGCATAATACCTGGCAACCATTGTCCCAACACCATCTCTAGTAAAAAGTTCCAGTAATAGAGAACCCCGTAAGGTGCCATCTAAAAGGTGTACTCTTTGAACTCCACCCTGCAGTCAATATGTTGGTTTAGAAAATGATGATGTGTGCCACATTATAAAATTAAAAGGTCTTAATCTTATGAAATAATGGTCATTCATTTCAAACAACTTGCTGTAAGTATTGTCACACATATAATCAGTTAAATGCTATCCTCGGATGCATCCTGTTATAATTTCATTTCAGGTACTACATGGCATTTTTGTTCCATGATTTATATTCATTTACATTCCATTGCAGCTAAATGTGAAAGTAGACAGGCACATACATCTACTCCTAGTGAAGGTCCTTAATTATAACTAGAAAAGCCTTTTGCCACTATAGGTGTGATCAGGGAGGTGCAACGCAATGACTTTCAGTCAGGTCACTTGTCCCAGTACTACTATTAACTAAGCATGCTTATCTTCAGGAGTTCTAATGGAATACAATGCATTAGTGTTGGAAAGATTGAATCATTAAGTAAAACCTGACAATATGGAACCTGCCATGTTCCTAAAACAACATAAAAGGCTATTTCTGGTTGAGACCATTGGATTGAAATCTAGGCCCTCTCGCCTGTTCTGGGATCAACAGCTAGAATCAGGACATATGCATTTCTTATGGACCCATACACTACAAAATTCGAAGCTATTGAAGCTTCACTAGGATTTTGATGATGTAAATATCAGGACTTGCCATTACTAGAAACACCAAGGACAGGAAACTTTTAGCCACACTAAAATGGAGTAGTGGGTTAATGACTCAGGCTACTACCTTACCTCTCTCATTGCTTTAGTTCAATAGTAAGCTTAATCTGAATCTGAATGGATTTGAAAGAAGGCAAACTAAAGTTGCCAGCGTGAAGCTTACTGCAAGTAGTAGCCATAGTTATTTTATAGAGGAAACATGCTTCAAAGAAACTGCGAGCTAAGCTGGTAAAATAAAACGTATCATCAATGAAGAACATGCATAAAAGTAGAAAGGTTTCATATGAATGACAAAAGACATCATTATTGTTTGTTTCTTACCCTACACACATATGCTGCAGCAGCTAGCTCCGAAAGATACCCATTTGACCTGCCCAATCTATCTTCTCCACCAATAGCAAACCCTTGTTCACCTGTCCATATGCCTTCCCCATTGTCAAAGCCAACTCCATTCTGAAATGTTGCATTATAATTTTTTAAGGAACCATTGCCATTCTCAAGAGTTTGAAGGGAAGCACCATCATCTTCACCAACAGCCTTAACATAGTTAGCAGCAATTTCACACTGTTCAGCACGCTTCCTTATCAGGATATCTGCATCTTCGAAAGACAAGAACCTAATAAGCCTTCCATTCTCATTGCAAATGGGGCCATCCATGAAGCAGATCATTTTATCTGCCTCAATAGCCAGAGCACAGGCAGTTGCAACTTCATACATGCTGCAAATATAAAAGTATTGACATATCATTTCTGTAGTAAATGCAGAAGAAGGTCAATATAGAAAGTAATTACTATGTTATAGTCGCCATGAGTGAAGTAATCACTAAAACATAAAAAATTTGAAGTATATTTGGACAGAAATTCTTTGTACATACTTGCAGTTAAGAACTTCCCCAGAGCTGGAGTAACCTAGGTTACTCACTAAGACTATACAATTTGCTTCAAGCCTTTCTCGTATCTGAGTAACATCTATTTTCTTTACTTCACCAGTGGCCCCATAATCTGTTCCATCTAGAACTCCTCTTCTCTGATAACAGAACATTCCACACAAGCAAAAATCAGGATGACCACTAATGTTATTCTGGGAGAAGGAAAAAGAAAGAAAGAATGATATCCAGAGTAAAATGCATTCACTCAAAGAATATAATCATATTATCTAGAAAAAGCAAAAAGTTGCCCACTGAAAAGTCAAGCAAACTAACCTAAGTATTCTTAGAACATCTTATTAATATATGTGAGGTTCCTTTATTTCTGTATTGGCAAGAAGAAGAGATGCTGCAATATTCATTTGAAGGATATTACCAATACCATCAAGTCAGATTTCAGGATCTATTTTTGATAGGCATCCATGGGTGCTTTATGTCTCCACGATTCTCTACCATGGTTGGTTTGTTCAGGAAAATCTTGCACTCCACAGAACTCCCAGAATCCCATCAAGCCAATAGTAATAACAACTTTCAAGCATGTAGCTACTGCAAATGCCAGAAAAGGAACACTCATGGTACAATTAATTGCTAAACTTTTGTTATTGTCTTACCTTAGCTGCTAAAAAGTTTCCACTAACCACCCTGACACCAACATCATGCCAACGTTTGTTGTCACCATGTCGTCGAAGACTCAATAGAGGAGGGCCAGGAGAGAGCTTTGACTGTATTGTATTTTGAGCCGTCCCAGCGGCTTCCATCGCTGCCTTCAACGAATCAGAATCTGTAATACGGTACCGACCAGCATACTTTCCTTTTCTTCCTGCAATAAGAAATTCCAAGCAAGTCAATCTATGTTATAATGTATGAAGCAACAAAACAATCAAGGTAGTAGAATAGCATGTAAAATTCAGGATGAGAAATGAAAGAAAGCCAATAGTGGCAACCATGACCAAGTCTCTTAAGGACTCTATAAAGCCAACCTTTTCTTTCATCTTAAAAGCTACACCTCAGCAACAGTGAACTTCAATAAAGGAATTCCACATAGGCACAAACAGCATTAATAGCAATGCACTTTGGTATGACTCAGCATGAAGATATTCCCTTTATGTTTCATTCTGGATGATCCAGCTTCTTGTGGAAGAAGATCTGGTTTTGGTGTGTGTCTTGGGATATAAAGGTCAGAAAAGGCATTAGGCTACATGATTACAAATTTATAACAATGAAGAGACTAGTGAATGGCATAGTGACTCCCAAAGGAAACAGCAAAAGAGCTATTTGAATCGCTATGATGACAACATACACATTTCACCACCCCCACCCCACCCAAAAAAAACAAAGAAAAGAACAGCAGAGCATGCAATGCATGCAAGATAATGACAGTGACATGCCCAAGGGGGTATAACTTGTCTGGCTTAAGGGGTTGGCTTGCAGCTCAGGAGTTCAACTCTGAGGACGGTGCTGATTAGGGCCCTGCCTAACAACAGCTTGCCAATTGAAAAGAAAACGAGAAGCAAAAGAAGAAGATGTATGTGATGTGATGTATGAATATCATAATCAAGGAGTCTTTCTCAAAAGAGTGAGGCCCATTATTACTGGCTATATGATTCTTCTTCTATGAATTTCATATGAAATGTTTTAGTTAGACTTCCCTAAAATGAAGAGAATCTAGATGAGATGCAAGAAGAAATTTTGTTATACAAAAAAATGACTTATTATTTGAGCACAAACACGGAATAGAATGAACAAATCATAATAATTTGAAAAACGCCACAAAACATAGGAAAGTGACTCCCAATAAAAACGTATGGTGAAACCAGCAGTATGTAACGTAAGCATGGCAAGGAAATTGCCCTCAGCATAACAAGGATGCTCGTCAAAAAGATATCCACCAAATACAGGAACCACAAAGTGAATATATTGTTTGATATGATGGAGGCACAGTAGAACAGTAGATCAGGATACCTCTTTCCGTTAGAAGCCTATCAATGTGCAACTGAGTCCCGGGAACAATGACAAACTTGATTCCTAGGCCATGAAGAAGTGACAAATCCTGGCAACAAGTGCACGTCAGAACAATAACCAAAAAAGGTAACGTTTACACTTGCATACACCCTGCACATGTATGCACATGAAAAAGCACAACAGAATAGCATTAAGTAAAAACACTCTGATACTAAAATAATGGACCTGCTGGGAATGATAAACAAGTAAACAACATCCAAGCCCATATCCACCATACATTTAAATAAGCAAATAAGAGAAGACAAGCACTAACATCATTCGCATCAAGGAGGGTTAGCATAGTCCAGAGGGCCCTGGATGCTACAAGAGCAATGACAGACTCTTGACTCCCGTGTACACTGCCCCCTGCACAAAAGCTGACCCTCTATCTTCCGAGTTTTAGGCCAGGTTGTTCCTTCCAATCCCTTGAAAGGCAGTTTCTCCGACTTATAAATAAAATAAAATAGAAAACATCATATTGTTCACATAACATGAAACAGAGTCCGGACGATCCGATTTTATTTCAGATATAAAAATTGAAATAAAATGCAAGGAAAACTAATTTGCCACGAAACACGAGCACATGGTACTCTATTGTATTCCAAACTGCCATCACGCAGGGAAGTTGCAATCAGAGAGTGAACAAAAAATTTGCCAGCCTATGCATGTGAAAATCTTTAATCAACCTGCTTTATTAATTTCTTTTGCTTCACGCACAAACTCACCTTGTTCGTCATTAGCTAACAAAAGAGCAATCAGAAAGCATATGCCAGAACAACAAGAGATGCCTCTTCTGATTACAGCTTACTGCAAAGATACCATAAAACATGATGACTTCGATCACAGAGACTTATACAATGTCATATTTCGGATTAACTTCCATTCTAGAAATTTATCTGCTTTGCACTCTGTGCAACCGATTCCAGACTAAAATCTTTCTCCTACTGGCAGTTTCAGATTAGCTTTGAATGCTTAATTTCTATTCAAACACGTTCGCTATTCGATCATTTCAACAGCTCTTTTCTGAATTCTTCGAAGTCATTTGGAAAAGCGACGAATTCGATCTAAGCAAACAAGAAGCATCTAAGAAATGAACGATTTGTTCATGAAACCGGGCACAAGTACAACAACAACGAGCCTCTCCATTGAAAGGAGAAAAGAAACTCCCGAAGTAAAAAGAAAGCAAAAGAAAGAGAGAGAGTGAGAATAGAGAAATACGAAGAGCCAAGTGAAATTCGTTCCTTTTTCTACCTGAAGAATTCCGTCGAGCAACTCAGGATTATCAACGATCTCGCTGGATATCACGACGACGAACGTGCTCCCTCGGTGAGCCCGGATGTACGGCCACGCCTGGTGGAACCACCCGACGAACCGCTCGTTCGTCTTCTCCGCCGTGTCGGCCACACACCCATTCTCCGTCTCGTTTGAGAGGCAATTCGGCGGCTTCACCTTACTCCTGCGGCCTCCGTTCTCCGGCGAGAACGCGGTGCTCTCCACCGACGCCTTTGCCGCGAGAAGCCGGCGATCCCTCTGGCCGAAGCCGAGGCGAAGCGAATAGGCCGGCCTAGTGAGCTTCGCCTCAGCGGTGTGGAGAGGAAGATAGGGTCCCAGATTGGATCGGACGGTAGGGGCAGCCATTAAAGGAACTGAAGGAGCTCAGAGAGAGACGTGGAATGACGGAGGGAACGAAAGAAGGAGGGAGGGGGCGAGGTGCGGTTGGTGGGAAGTGGGTGGTATTTATGGAGGTGGCGCGGCGAAAACGAGCAGAGCAGGCATTGGCGTCGTCGTCATCCTGGCCCACCACCCCCTGCTTCTGACCCGTCACCGTAGGCCGCCATGGTTGAAGGCCATCGTAAACCCATTGAAGCTTACGGAGAAGTCCCTGATATGTAAATATTTATAGAAAAGTGGTGCTTTACCTGCAGTAATTTGCAAATTTGTATTCTCTTGATTTTTCGTTTGTTAATCGTACAAACAGTAGTTTGCAAATTTGGATTCTTTTTTATGGATGTTTGCTAGGCATTTTCTCTGTATAAGTTAAATTCAGTTCACACATTTAAACTATCTTTATTCTTTTGCTGTTCTTTGTCGTCTTTGCTACATTTTTGTGAATTGGGCTCTTGTTGCGTGCTCCTCTCTCGACGTTCTTAAAAGTTGGAGACATTGGCAGGTTCCACAGTTACGGTTCGGAAGGAACGTTGGTTTTGGTTCTAGTTCTAGTTCCAATTTGGAACAATCAGCTCACGGTTGGGTTTTGGTTTTAGTCTCAAACCACCAAAATATATTAAAAATTAAAAAAATAAAGAAGAAGTAATAAAAATTTATGGAACCGGCAGTTTGAACCATTGGTTCGGGTTCTAATTTCACAAACCGAGGATCCCAATTTTCGCTTGAGGTCGGATTGGTTTCGGCTAGTTCTTGGCCCAGTCTGATTCCAGTAGGAACAAGCCGATCTAGTTCCAAACTGGCTTATGTTGTTGGTCATTGGCTTGCACTTGACTTCTCTATTCTCAACTTAAATGATCTCATTAAGTATATAACTACAAAATTAGGTTTGTACTTAACTTTTTTAGTTTCAAATATTTAAAAAGACATCATAAAATGCTTTCTTAGAGAAAAATGTCATTTTCACGATTATCAAAAAAGTAGAAATATCTTACATAGAATCAATAGTTAAAATGGAGAGGTGCATAAGGTATTCTAAACAATAAAATGAAAGAAAATTGTTTAAGATAATTTAAACATATATATAAAAATAATCAAAATATATGATAATAAGGTGTGAGAAACTAAATGATAATATGTCAAAAGAGGAAGATGAACACCACAAAAGTGTTGGAAGGAAACAATAAATGATAATTTAGCTTATATTGAGTTAATTGTTAAGAAAACACATTATCGAATTTTGTAGAAACAAAGAATATGTATTGTTAACATCTATGTAGCCGACTCATCTAGTACGGGAAAATTTGAGTTGTTGCTTATATGGGTATGTATTTATTTATACGGTTGTCCTATGGTTTGAGTGCGCCAAAATCAAGGTGCCAAAATGAAATAATCTGTTCTTTTATATTTATACCGTTTTTTACAGAATAGCTTTCCGGAAAAAGACATCCCTGGAAAAGTTTCGTCTCCTAGAATTGTTCTTCTTCGTTTCAGAATTATTAAAGGCAATCAATCAATGGAGAAAGAATAATCTAATACTTTTGTTAGACAAGCATTTCCACAAAGGGAAAGAATATCTCTTCCAATTTTCTTAGTTAAAGTCTTCTTCTTATCTAGTGACGTTCTTATTTCTTCTGCTCAGTGACCACGACAGACGTTTCCTTTGAAAAATGCTTCATAAAAGAATTGAAGACCTTTCTTCTCCTTTTTTAATTCCTTTAAAATATGAAAAAATAAAACTTCAGCAACCAGTTCGTGTTCAGCTTGTCTAGCTCGGGTCGTGTTTGTGATGTGCTGGGCTTGAAACAGATGATCAAAATGAGCTAAAGTTTGATGGGATAAGTAGAAGAACAAGACACAAACAGCCCTTGTTTGGTTTCAATGGATTCTTTAGAGGGTGTTGCATCATGGGTTCTGCAGCTGGAACCATAAAGGAACTGCGAGTTCCGAGTTCCGTAGCTTTTATGCATAGGCAGTGACCGAAAAGAGGATTTTAAGCCTGGACCTGTCTCAACTATTATCCAGTAAAAAGATGCAATTTCTAGATTTAAAAAAGAAAGAATTTGAGGCATCATCTAGTAATTAATCAGCAAAGTTCGGATTTTTTTTAGTCAGTTATGCTTTCTCTAATTGACGACAAGTGTGACTTCAAGGGTTCGATTCCTGTATTTCTACATCCTGAGTATCGAACTTATGACCTTCAACCTGTGAGTCGACCACAATGCCAGGTGAACTATTGCTCATTGGGCCCGCATGACTTCTTGATATACACAAGCAGCAAACCCTCCTTCTTCTTCTTCTTTCTTAAAGTACAACAAAGATTAAAGAGCTTTATCTTTATAATGTATAGAGCCAGTTTCTTAATGCAGTATGAATTGCACGATTGATACAATCTGAATTTCATAATAACGCGAAATGTTCCACGCACTCAATGAAGTTGAAGATGTGTATGGTGGATCATCCTGGGTATCGAACTCATGACCTTCAACTTGTGAGTTTTCCCCGTAACCAAGTGAGCTATTGCGCTTCGTTCTAGTTCTTCTGTATTTTAAGTTGATTCTTACAAATATATTTTGCATTAATTGTAATACGAACGAACGCAAATAGATGAATTTACTACGGAAAAATATAGTAGAAAATTTGAATAATAATTACTCAAGATATTTAAATTATATAGACTAAGCAACTTGAATGATTTAAGAGCTCAGTTGGCCAGCACCATACATTTGTTATGTTATTTGTCCATATCAGCAACTTTTGTTTTTTTATTTCTTGCTTTATCTTTTTAAGTGAGAGATTAGTAAACAATGGATATTGATTGATTGTGTAGGCCACAAAGATCCAACCTTGCATTATTATCTTATATGCCCCAAAAAGGAAAAGAAAGTAACTTCCAAGCCGAGTAGGTGAAGCTGCAAAAGATTAGATGAAATGCATATTTGGCTTTTGTTTTAGATGCGACGGTCGATATTTTACGCTAGTACATACTAGCGCTATCAAAAACCAATTATTACGTTTTTCACAATGTGAAAAGGTCATATCTAGATGACAGCTTACCTCGATCTGAGTTCAGCTTGCAATGGACCAACAATGAACGCGAGAACGAACAGTCTAGCTAGCTAGCTTGGTTGTCGGGGTGAGCATTATTAGGAATTAACGGAATATCCGAGTTAAAAATCAGTTCATCTTTTTTAGGTAATTCGTTTTTTGGGTTTTGTGGATCCAAAATTGAATTGACCGAATAACCAAAATTTTAGTACAAAATCTAATTATTTTCATAATTCAGATTGCATATATCAATGAGGGTCGAACTTGTGTGAGAAACCTTGACACCCACATTTAGAACAACAAAAACTAAACCTTTTTCATATTAGATGGAGTTGGTTACATGGACTCTTTGTTTTCACAGAGTCTCATCTTGTACCATGCAACATCTAAATCATTTTTTATTATTTTCTTTTAATATTTTTACAATTTTCTTTTTTTAATATTTTCACAAGGTAGTTTCTCATATTTTTCACTAGAACTTTCTTTGGTCTTCTTTTTACTTATCCCAACTATTTTAAATGATTTTCTTCATTTTATTATCTAGCATTACACTTCTAATTTATTTTTAATAACCTCATTTAGAAATTACTCATTATTTTGATTAAGTTTTAACTCAATAAATGACAGTTCAGGTCGGTTACCTTCACAAATCAGTTCGGTGTCGGGTTTGAATTTTCAACATTATTACGGTTTTTAGTTTATTTGGCTCGATTCAAGAACCGATCGATGCACAACCCTACTTGGTTTTTCTTAGCCATAAGTATAGAAGTTAGTGATACTGGTTTGTTGGATATTGACTGTTGTTGCCATATGTAGCAACCCTAAAGTAGGCGTCATTTTCCAAAAGATTGTGCCATAGAACGCACTTATTGCTTGAGGACAACTTGCGGTGTGGTGCCTCTTTATAATATTTGTATGGATTGTAGTATGGCTTCATTTGTTTTGGCAATATGGCAAGTAAACTTCTAAATACGTTATATTTAATTGAATGAAGTATTTGTAGGATTGGACGTGTTGCATGAGACAAATTTCAACGGTCGTGGACCTTCCTCATCATTATCTTTACACTGTTATCTGTGTGGATTGTGCAATACATAATTTCATTTATTATGGTAACGTAGCATGAGAATGAAAGTGAGCGCATGCATATGCACACACAGATATTATATATATATATATATATATATAGAGAGAGAGAGAGAGAGAGAAAGGAGGTGTGGTGCATGGTATAAAAATGAGATGAATAGTCTAAATCAAAATAGTGCACCACAACAACAGCTAAGCCAAGCCTTTTCTCATACAATATAGGGTCAACTACATTGATCCTTTGTTTTTATATAGCTTGATCTTGATCTTGTGTCGTGCTATAAGTTAACTTAACAAAACTCAGTCATTCTTTATTGTTTTCTTTCAACGCTTTTGTATTTAGTTTCTTCTTTTAACATTTTCACCATCTAATTTCTCATGCTATATTACAACATTTACCGAAAAAATAAAAAGATACTTTTAACTTTTTTTGCTGGAATCATCGATGTTTAAGCGGTCATGCATTATTTACATTAGTTTGCATACACAACTACATATATATATACACATTATTTTGTGTGTATGAGCATGTGTGTGTAAGGGGTATTAGCTGCATCATCTATCAATCTAAGTTAAAATGGACAATATAAGGAAATTGTCACACATGCTTAGAGGTAGATTTGGTCATTTATTCTATTGGTAGATGTTTTTCCCACCTGAAAATTTTGTTCAACAGGCATTAAAAGTGTTTGAATGAAACTATAAAACATGATCTCGTTTTCTTGAAACTAAATACGAGTACGAATGGTGACTGAGAATTCATCTAGCCAACTCTAATATAGACTTGTACCGAGAGCATTAGCTCAACGACACGGTTCTCTAACGTTGTTGCCCTTAGTGGAGAGTTCGAGTCTCAGAAAGTGCATGTCTCCCGCCTTCCCAAAATAAAAATAATCTAGTCACTTCTGACCACAACACCACCTAAAACTTGGAAACGGAAATTCATTAGAAAGGTGTTGATGCAGAATCATATGATCTAACTGGAAGCCTATAGAAAGATGAAGATATACCGGTTCGATTCTCTTGGGCAGAAACCCTAAAGAGAAAGCATGATCCACGGAAAAAAACCTACTCAGAAAAAGGCAGCAGCTTCATATCCGAGCAAACGAGTCGAAAGCTTCTTCGAGAAAATTTGGGGTTGCCCTTCTCAAGGTCACGTTCGTTTTTTAAAATATTTGTATTATTTTGAGGCTTTGAGAATCGGAGTAGGAGAGCCTTGGTGATATTAATTTAATATTTTAGAAATATAATAATGGGTTGATTAATCTTTTGGTCTTTGGGGGAATATTTACCTCTTATTCATCGACTATGCCTTTGTGGATGATCTTAGGCCCTCACTCATACGAACCTTGCGAAGGAACCCTTAGGTTTTCGAGGCAGATTCTCACCAATGTTTGCGTTACTCAAGCCAACATTCTTGCTTCAGCTTCGTCCATACTTACTCGCGTGGGTGCTTCACTCTAAGGTAGAATTCTCCCCTATCGATGCATTTTTACATCCCACACCTTCGGCAAATCGCTTAGCTCCATTCATCTTCGGCGCAAGAGCTCGATCAGTGAGCTATTACGCACTCTTTCAAGGGTGACTGCTTTTAGGCAAACCTCTTGGCTGTCTCTGTACCTCTATCCCCTTTATCACTGTTAGCTCGTGATCCGGACTATTTCCCTCTCAACGATGAAGCTTATCTCCCATCGTTTCACTGGTTCACCTTGACCCCTGTTATTTTGGATCATATCTAGTATTAAGGGTTTGCCTCAATTTAGTACCGCTCTCGCTGCTCACACTAAAATACTGTTTTACCCCTACATGTCGAGTCAACTGCTGCGTCTCAACCCATTTATTAGGAGAGAACCAGCTGGCTCTCGAAGCGTTCTTGGTGTTTATGGTGGGAAAAACTTATATTATATGATGTGATTGGAAGGAGGGAAATTATTCAGATTTTTTATTGATGCTAGGCTGGACTGCAATATATTTGACCCGATTTATTTATTTACTGGATCTCGATTGATTGAGCTTTCTTTGATATTGTTTGCAGGTCTGGACTTACAAAAAAAGATGGGGTAGGGCAAGGATGTAAAAAACACCACATGTTTTTTTGGTAAAAGCTGATCAGTGATAGTTTTGAATTGAATGCAATTGAAGGCTTCACCCTCCTTTTTTTGAAATATTGTTTTTTTAGAACTCTGTATTTTTCTAATTTTGAAGAACATATTCAATATTCTTGTCTCTAAAGCAGATCTCAAAGGAAAAATACCAGATATATTTGTGAAATGTTTGAGATTCTAAATCTGTAAAATCGTAATTTCAATCAAATCATATATCGCAGTATACCAAGTCTTTCAATTCCTTGAAAGGTTCATCTAAAAGATTCGCAATATAAGTAGGAAGATGTTTCAAATGTCACACATGAGTCACCAGACATACTAGTTTGATGTATCCTATTTGATAACTTTGGATATGAGAATCAACAAACTCGACTCCACATTGTTTGCAAAAATTACGTTCTTCTTTTTCACCTCCAATCACTCGATAATTTTCACAAGCACACATTCCACTTTTATAAATCCCTCTTATAATAAAAGAAAAGAAAAGAAAAGCACACACATGGTTTAAGAGATAATAATAAAGTTAAAAGGTACATATTAGAAAATTAAAAAGAGAGTAACAACGGTTTAACCATTAATAATCAGCTAACTACCTTATGCTATGACATAAGATTAGGTTTTGATTTTTGATGTGGTATAAGCCAGCTTTATAGTCTACATGTATATATATATATATATATATATATATATATATATATATATATATATATATAAAGAGAAGAGATAGTGGCCTATGTTGAATTCTTCTCACACATTTTTACCATTCGATAGTTGCGATCAATAGTAGAAATTTAAACCTTACAAAGTATAGCGTAATGTTATACTTTTTATGCTCACATTTAATGCAAAATGATACATTCTATTTTTTTATTTCAAATTTCTATTGTTGATTGATGAAGATATTTAAAGAAATTTAATCTTTCAGCATATAACCTCCTCCTCTCTCTCTCTCTCTCTCTCTCTCTCTATATATATATATATATATATATATATATATATATATATATATATATATATGGCATAAAAAAATGGACATAGAATCATTGACGAAAATAAGAGAGAGAAAGTGACCACATAATGAAAGAAAGTGGAATTTGTAATGGGTGGATTTCCCCACTTTTGAGTTCTTCCAATGTAATATTCTCGCATTTTGACGTTGTGAGGCATCAGATCTGCACTGATTATATATATATATAAAGAGAGAGAGAGAGAGAGAGAGAGAGAGAGAGAGAGAGAGAGAGAGAGAGAAATTAAGGAGTGTGCAACACTGACTATTTGCAAAGAAGAAAAGTGCCTGTCGCAACATTGATTTGACCCTGGTCCCCGTTGCTCCTTCATGTCTGAGAGAAAGGGGTTATTTTTTGAAACGCTCATTTATGACATACAATCACTGCATCTCTCTCTATGTCTAAGTCAAAAGTTTGGAGTTAATGCGTGCTAAATCCAAATCCAAACTTTTCTTTTTTTTTTGGGTTTTGTAATATGAACCAATGTTGTAAAAATTATATTGGTGTCCTATAGCACTGGGCACCGATATGCTTGTATCATACGGTATGATATAATATAATTTTTTTTTAAACTTTTGTATTAACAAATATAAAAAAAATAAAAAAAATACAAAAATTGAAATTAATGAACAAAACATATATAACACAATGAAGAAACATCCATGCTATAACAAAATATCTCATAATGAACAAGGTTACAAGCATTCATATTCCATGCCATAACGTGAATAGAACATTGAATAATATATTTGAGGGTTAACTTTAATTAATAAATAATAAAATTACAAGTACAACTTACAATCATAAAGAGATTCAAGATTAAAATGTTACAAAGTTACAAATAAAAATTAAAACAAATTACAATAATCTACAACATGAATCATAATCAATAAAAACATTATAACCAACATAGTCAGGATCACCACCATCACCTCCTCCCTCTTCCTCTTCTACAATTGGATCTATCCATCCAACACCTTCATTTTCATCATCTCTAACTCAAAGTTCTGCTTCAACTTCGAGTATCCTCTAGTTTTCATCCTCTAAATTGATAAGGGGTTCCTCCTTTTCGACTCAATCATCAAGAATATCAACATTTTCATAGCTCAATGGATTATATGACACCTTCATTGCCCTTCTTGCATCCTTTTGCATTTATCTATAAAAAAAATATTCAAATTATAAAGAATATCAAATGCAATATAACTACATCAATCATTCATTATTAATAACATTAAGAAAGAACTAAGCAACAACAAACAACACATATTTTAAAATTATTATATTTGTCTTAATTTCATATTGTAGGCAACATATACCAAATCACATAATCGAACATGCTCTAGTCTATTTTGCTTTTTAGTGTGAATGCATTCGAAATAACTCTAATTCCTCTCATACCCACTCAAACTGTATATTTGGCTCAATATACATTAAGTTAACCTTGCAAAGTTTAATGCATCTAAAATAAAACACGATGATGATTAATATGAAACACTCAAAGTCAATCAATTAATAACTTAAATAAATATGGATAAAAATACAATTCCTGATCACATTTGGAAGTGTAGTTGGATTTCAATTAGCCTTTCAAAATCTTCAATACTCTATATATACTTGCTTAACTCTAAATGAATATTGTAACGAGTAGATGAATCTTCAACAAGGTCAATTGCATTCAATATACCCTTTTTTTATTTCTTCATCCTTCACAAAGTTGAGAGAAAATCGAATATTAAGGTTAAGGAAATATGCAACAACATGCAAATCATGATGCATTTGACGGTTCCAACGTGCATCAATTATCTTTCAAACCTTCTTTATAAATAGCCGCTTGCGGTCAAAGTTTGTTTGTAATTCTAATTTGACCTTATCCATAGCATCATATATGGAAGGCATACCAAGCCTATTTTCATTGTCCACCATCCTCATTACTTTAACTAAAGGTACAATCATCCTAAAAAAATTATTATAATTTTTCTAAAAAATAAGTATTGAAAACAGCATCTACCACAACAATCCTCTCACTCTTTATAGACCAATTAATAGAGTCTCATTTATCAGATGAAAATCATTTTTTCAATGTATTTTTCTATATGACAAGACTTTGCACAGTAATGACATTCGTAACAAATCTTGTTAATGAAGGCTTAATCAATTCCCTTCACCTGTATGGATTTGTATAAAATGCAATATAGAAAAATGATTATAAATAAACTTTATAACATTTCTACATACATCTATAGTCCTTCTTATTTCATTCATTGCATTCAAATCTTCAAGCATTAAGTCTATGCAATGTGCAACACATGAAGTCCATACTAAAGATGGATGATTTGCCTCAAGTATCTTACCAACTGCTCTAAAATTTGCAACATTATCAGTAATGAATTGAATAATATTTGAAACACCTACTTACTCAACAACTTCCTTGAAAATAGAGAGTAAATTATCTCTAGTTTTA
The DNA here is from genome assembly GCA_036023115.1 of Brasenia schreberi. NCBI lineage: Eukaryota > Viridiplantae > Streptophyta > Magnoliopsida > Nymphaeales > Cabombaceae > Brasenia > Brasenia schreberi. The sequence goes on along the minus strand of JAYKKT010000021.1, from coordinate 5,586,307 downwards.
TCAAATGAGACAAGTCATATGATTTCAAAAATAGTGTCCATTTAAAACAATAGACAAGAAAGTTTACCAAAGACCTACGATGACCATCTGTCCAACCATAAGCTATAATAGAATATCTCATATCTTTTCATAACTCCCTAAATTCAAAACTCTATACATTAACAATATCAACCCATTTATGTAATAATGTGCCCCTCAAAGTATGATAAGTAGGGACTTTATAACCCGATCACATACTGGCAATAGCATCCGCCATACTTTTAAAAGAAAATGAGTTTGTAAAATAGTGTTTCATACGAGATACCACTATGTTTTACTGCTTAATATCTTCTTCTCTTTCAAAACCTCAAATACCTACTCAATCTCGTATTTCACTGCTTCGAGAACTTGAGGAAATACACTAGCATCCTTCTTAGTTCCCGGAAGATGGTGTTTCATATAAGATACCATCATGCTTTACTACATTGTAAAACATGCACTTGTTAACAAGCTTATTACCTTCATACACCAGTGTGCAATATTTTCATACCGGATCGACTCGATCGAAAGTCATTAAGACAAGAGTGGACAATCAATAAGAAGAAAAATACTTTTTAGAGGTTAAGAATCACGAAATCTATAAAACCCCCAAAATTTTCAAGTGAAAAATATGGTAAAATGTAAAAGTAAAAAGGTATGCCACAAATTTGACAAAAACCTTTGATATGAAGAGTTTGATTGGGTGAAATACTTGAGAATCTTCTAAATAAACTACGAAATAAAAAAGAACAAGGATAAGAAGATGATTTGAGAGTAAGAGAATAACGTGAAAAAAGGTTTGAAAAGAAACGTAAATAATTTGTTTAACATTGAATTTTCATATTTTATATCAGAAAAATCAGCATCCACTCGTACGATAAATTGCTTTTTGTGATACGTGCTCCTATATCGTACCGTATACTCATACGATATTCAATAAAATCGTATCATATCATATGATATAATTTTTGTAACATTCATATGAATCCCTTTCGCTTTTTCGTGGTCATACTTATGCTTCCTTTAACATACGCACTCCGCATGTGTGGCTCGTGGGGGAGGGGAAGGATCAAGATGATTTGGTTGACCAAAATTCTTATATATCAATTCCTAGAATCATACGCTATCATATCAACCGTTAGATTTTTGATACTTTAGTAGAACATCTTGATCACACTAGAAGTAACTGAAAGGAACGATTCTCAACATAGTTGTGCCGCAAAATGTGAAGTTACAGAAGAACCATTCGTTTCTGAATCATGAATTGCCCGAAGCGTTAACTGACACTGAATCTTGTGCAGACCTTTTAGCCGCCTCCTGTTCCTTTTATTGACAAAAGCTTCCGACTCTCCAGCATTCCAAAGTTCTTGAGGTAGGCTTCAGAATGCCAAAGGTCAGATACATTTCATATGCAATATATCTCTTTCCCAGTCGATTGCTGATAACATGGACCACAAAAATCTGAGTACTAAACAAGGTCGGATAGAAATGCCATTGTGGCATATAGTTTTTCCATCTTTCCATGACATAAAAGATGACAGAAAAATGTGTGTGTGTGTGTGGGTGGGGTGGGTGGGGAAAGAACACTCATCTTAGTTTCTTTTGCCTACCACTTTTTTTACTAAAAAAAATTCAGCACAGCTCCTAAAACTTCGGTTGAAATAGAAACTAACACTTCAAACGTGGACTGCATCACCAAGATCACCGTATTACAAAAGATACAAGTGCCAGAAGAGATTCCAGATATAACTAGAGAGGGGTGGACTATGATCTGAACCTCTTTTTCATTGCCATAGATTCGAGCACAGCCGGCATGTATCCAGCCTGCAACAATATCCACGACCGAGGTGTCAGACATGAGATTTGGATTTCTTTTGGTTGTATATAAGAATGAAAAGAATTGACGCGGTAAAGTTTTGTACTAAATAACAAACAGGTGACGAAGAATTCTTGGCACATGATCCTAGATGCATCATAAGGATATATTATACATAAACGTTGATTAATCACCGTTCCTACAGACAGAGACGGCCACACGCACATGCAACAACAACAACTAAGCCTTCTTTTCCCATATTAAACGGGGTCGGCTACAAAAACAAAATGAAGAAAGTCTGAACAGGAAGCTGATAGTGTCATCCCTCGAGAGTGCCACAAAAAAGAAAACGATTGTTGTCTCTCTCTCTTTTCCTCCCTCAAACTTCCTGCACATCGAAATTTTCAATGGCGTCTTAAGCTAAGGAGGTTAGTCGAGTTTTCTTCTTCAGAATCGCAGCAATAAACAGCTACTCAAGGACACCTCTATGATTTGATTCAATTACGTTCGGCCATCTGAACGACTGATCTCATGAATTTCGCAAGAGGCTGACCTAATATCGAAAGAAACTGCAACTTTTCTTTAAAGAAATACATCGGTAAGTTTGTAAATATCACGAAAAACATATTCCTGGATAACCGAAAAGAAAACTAAGTATAGTTATAGTTATAGCAGGCCACATTAACCAATTATAAGGACGTAGTAGAAACGACCATAAAATCTAAAAGAGGGTAAATTCCATTTCAGATGTACTAATTCTTTATTTCATCCTTCTCTTTATGACTTTTAACGCTTTTCTTTAGAAAACAAACATACTGGCATCAAGAGCAATTCTAGTCTTGTTTTCCCTAAGAGGAAACGAAACGATAGAACATCGAAAAGGAAATTGCGGAAATAACACGAGACAACCTCAAACGAGAAAAAAAAAATATAAAGTTGAAAAACAAACTGATGATTGCAAGAAAAATTTGCAGCTGCAACATGCATGCAAAAGCATACCCTCATAGCGACGTCCACGGCATTACCGACGAGCCCGGCTTCCAATTGCCACGTTCCGAGGCCGACCGACGACATCTTCGCCCCCGTTGTTCAACTCGAAGCTCGAAGAAGATAGGAGCATTCACCTTTCCCTCCCCCATATCAGAAACCCTAGAGAGAAAGCAAGATCCACAGAAGATAACAAACGACTCAGAAAAAGGCAGCAGCATCATATCCGAGCAAAAAGTTTGCAGCAAACGAGTAGAAAGCTTCTTCGAGAAAATCATGCGCGCATAGAAGCAACAGAAAAGGAAACAGGAACTAGATCTTCGTCTTACAAAGAGACGGCGGAGCTTTCCCGTAATCGGAGAAATTGAAACAAGAGAGAGGTGGAGAGCGTAGACAGACGAATCGTGAATGGCGCCATTTTGTAGTCCAGAAAGAAACTTGATCATGGTTCGGATTCTTTCTTTGATCCGAAATCCACATCTTCCTCCTCCTCTCGACTCACTGCAATGCAATTAGGTAGGGATGTTCATGAGGATGGGATTTTCGGAGGGAACCCGTTTCGAACGAGGCAGATTGAGGGGAGAGAAAATCCTAGATAGTGATTGGAACCCGACTCTTGACTCCTCCTTCCACTGGCGGTAGAAAATTAGGTTCGTTTGAAAGAAATACAAATTACATCGAATGCTAAATAAAAAAATCATCAACTTATTGTTGTTGGTTCACTGCTCTTATTATCTGTAATAATATATGTTCGAATTTCAATATATTTTACATAAATTGGAATTTTATTCATGTAAAAGTAAGCTCTAAGTCTCTCAAAGGATATACAAAAATGGGAATGGAAGCCCTTTTAATGTCATCGTTAGGATGGAGATGGAGACGAGGATGTGATTCTAAAACAGGGTAGAAGCAACAGAAATAACTTGCTCTTTACCAAGATGGATGCATTTTTGGTTGAGTGTGTGGCATTCACATAACACACGAGGCATTCTTTAATATCATCTCAACATGGTTTAGCGAATGCTTCATAAGAAGGATTATACGTTGTTGATAGGCGTTCTAATGAAGTAAAAAAAAGTAAGATAGTACGATCTCGCTTTTTGTTATAATAAAGTAAAAAAGTAAGATCAATCTTGCTTTTTATTATCGTTCCCATTTGAATATATACAAGTTGCATCACTTGATTCCTGTCCAACGTGATTATGACCCAAAAGTTTGTTTTTGAGCCACCTAATCGAATGAGAAAAAATCGGACCCTGTAGGACTCACCTGTTTTTAACGTGAACATGAAAATCGAATGACACAAACACCATGACATAAAATGTCCGTGCAGCGTAGAAAGATGAGAGTTGTGCTCGGGTTGCACTGTTTCTGAAGTGAACACAGAGATGACATGACACAACACGAACTGGAGACGAGAACAACACTCAAAATAATATAGTTTGAAATTAGCTAAGTTAATCCACATTTATACATTTTTATCACACTCCAAAAGCGTCTCAATATTGAACTCCAGTAGGGAACAAGCGCCTCCGTAATAACTCCAACACTGGACGGCTTTCCAAATCAATGATACAAGGAGCAGGTTTTACGTAATAAAAGAAATCTTATCATAATTTATTTCCGTTGACGCGACGGTGGACGCCAGAAATAGAATCTCCAACTTCGTTTGGGGTCTCTTTCTCTCCCTCTCTCTCCAGTGCGATGTATTCGTGTGGCTATTGTCGTTGACACTGTGTCATCGATGTACTGTACTTACGCCCTCTTGATTCTTCGTTTTCAACGTCAATTGTGATTCCAAAACCTGGTAATTGTGGGTTTTTGCGGAAACCAAGGGTACCGAAATTTCCTTGTTTAAAGAACCCTTCTATTTTCTCGTTCAATTCAAACGATTTAAATAAGCCCCGCATAGAGTTATCTCGTAATTGGACCATGAATTGTTCTCCCAGTCTCCTTCACAATCTCTTCCCGATTTGATAAATCTTCAGGTGAGTTCTTTGAGAAATAATTTTTTCTACCTTTGGATCTCTCGTGCTCCATGTTTCTAGGTTTTGTTTGTAGATTGGTTTTATATCTTATGTTGATTCAAGTACGTAGCTTTGAGTTAGAGTCTCTTGGACGACTTTTTGATTCAGTTTTTTGAAGGCATGGAAGAAAGAGGACAAACCAATGCTGAATTGCTCTCCCGAATTGGGCAGCTTGAACGCGGTACGCAACTTAGTTTTCCAATATCAGGAACTTGATTGAATGAACAATTACTACGAGATGAACATAAGTTTTAGATGATATTATTTACGCTCCAATTATATTCTATTAATAGTTCACTTTGGTACTTGTATGTACTGAACACTGATAGTGTTTGGTTGGAGGTCTCTTTTCGTTGTAAATGGACGCAGAGATCTGATGTGCACTCTATTACACTATGACATGGGTCTCCACTCTCAAAGATATACCTTATTCTATGAACAATGAAGATACAAGAAACTTATAGAAACTACTGGAGAAGCGAGAACTAACTCAGAAAATAGGATTATCCAGTTCTACCATTAAAACATCCCATCGTCCTCTATCTATGTAGGATGCTTTACAAGGACATGAAAACAAACTGTCAAATCTCAACCTATTTTAAGCTTTTTAATTCAAGCTAGTCCCATCATAGTCATAGTATAGGTCACTTGGATCCATTATCTTATTAGAAATCAAATCAATCTATCGAGAACCCAAGAGAAACCGAGCAACCCAGGTGCATCTTGCCACCTTGACACAGCTGTTCGTGCACACCAGTCTGCATTACTTTTATGAGAAGCCACACCTCTACTGACTCTTGAGGTTTCCTGCTAAAGAAACACACAGATTTTTCTCCTGGATTGCTCGACAATTAGTGAGTGATTGGATTGGATGCGAATGGCATGCTCATTTGTTATTATTCTTGTAAACCTGTACATTCCATTAGATATGGTACCTGTACGACTTATCCTAGGAGACCCCTTGATGGGATATAAAGTGCCTTGCTATAAGCAATTCTCTTTAAGGAGGGAGTGGCACCTATATCTTTGTACTTATTAGATAGCCAATAACTGATCCTTGATGTAACTTGAATGTTGGTTATCTATATTGATGAAGATGTAGAAACAAATTATTCAACGCATTGCCATAAATGAAACTTTCTAGCTGTTAGAAAGATATATATATATATATATATATATATGCACTATTTAATATTTTCTTTAATTGAGTTAATTTTCATATGTTAATTGTCCTAATCTTATAGTCACATATCGTCCCTAAGATTAATACAAGGTTCCATGTTCATATAATTCTGAATATGATCCAAGAAAACTGTCAAGATTCAATTCTTAGTGTCAGTGAATATGATATTCTATGTTTTTGCATGACCTTTTAGAACCGCCTTTAGTATGTTTCTATGTTGCAGAGAAGGATGCACTTCAAAAAGACATTGAGCAGTTGTGCATGCAGCAAGCTGGCCCTGCATATCTTGTTGTGGCAACTAAATTGCATTTTCAGAGGTTTGTTTGCAACATAGATAGTCATTTTGGTCTCCTGATGTCCAAACCGTACCAAACCATATTTTGAGCCAAGTTACAATTATTTCCAGGACAGCTGTACTGGAGCAGGAGGTTGAGAATCTGAAAAAAAAGTTATCTGGATACATGAGGGAGAATACCAATCTCCAGGAGGAACTTGCAGAAGCTTACCATATCAAGGTGGTAGACAAACACTTGGCTTGTAATATATATATGCTTATAACATTTGTTTTGGTTCTGATGTGGTGTTTTTTCCCTTCCTAAGAACCAATTAGCTGCACTACACGATGAAGAAGTTTTAAAGGTACAGACTTAATTTGCTTTCTTCTCGTTCTTGTTCTGTCATCCTCAGAATATGAATATAACCAAACTTGCCTTGTATTTGGAGGAAAAATTTGCTTTAATGCACCTGATGGCATATTAGATAAATTTAATCCATGACACAATCAAATAATCAGGTTTTGGAGAAAATTATCTGTAAATTTGTTGTGGCATATGTTGTAATAATCAGTGGTGGATCTACATAGAGGTGAGGTAGGGCATCCGCCCCACCTGAAATTTGAAGTGTCAATTGGAAAAAAACTATAACTAGCAGTTAAATTCGTGGTTATAACGCATAGTTCACCCCACCTTAAACAGTTTCATGGGCTGTTCGCCCCACCTGACACCAATTTCTAGATCCGCCACTGGTAATAACTTTGCCTTTTGACACTTTTAGTTGTAATTTCGAATTATTTCTGCTATTTTGAGTTATTCTTTGCTTTTTTGGGAGTTTCAGAACAGAGAAGCTGAGAAGCAACTCAAATTTTTCCAAGGTTGTATGGCAGCTTCATTTGCTGAAAGGGACCATTCAGTTTTGGAGGTATGGAAAGACAAAAACATTTCATTTCATCTATCCAATATGTGTGTGTAACCATGTGTACCCCTCCACAACATAATGACTGCAGGCAGAGAAGGCTAAGGAAAGAGAAGAGGACATGTTGATGAAGGTGACTGAGACACAATCAAGGTAACTAGGATAGTTGGTTATACGTTTGTTCTGTAACTTTCCGTTTGACCATAAATTTTAGTACTGAAAATGATGTTTGATCTAGTCGTTATCTTTTCCAACTTTTGAACATAAGGTTTTGGCAGGTTTGAGGTTCTAATAAGAAGTCTTGATGAGGAAAAGTCTCAGAATGCTGAACTACAAAAGGAACTAACAGAACTGAGAGAAAGTAAGAAGTTGGAAGAGGTAAATTTAGAGCTTCTTCTGTAAATTGAGTGACTTTATGTGCACAAGTAATTCATTGTCTTTAGTCCTGAGGGCTTCAACGTCTTGGAAGCACATGCATGATCTCTTTTTTGTGCCCTTTTTATATTTCCTACATATGCATTTCGTGTTGTGCAACTGTTGGTATATAGGTGTTACTTTGTGTCTGTTTATTTGCATTCCTTTGAGGTGACAAAGCTTGATGATGATGATGAAATTATGCCTTATTTTAAGCATTCTTATCTTGCTGGAATTATTACAGGAAAAGTTGATGGAATTGAAGATGTCAAATCTCATTCTTCAGGATAAAGTTCATGAGGTATGCGAACTTCAAAATTGAATATGAAAATATTCTCTTTGGGAGATGGAATTGGGAAGGAGTTGAAGTTAGTCTTTAGGTTCTTTGTCTGTAGTAGGCTGCTAGCTGCTTAGGAACCTGTGTTTTGAAAAACCTGGGGACTTAGCCCCCCCCTCCAAGGTTGATAACCACCCTTTTTGGCTTGCTAGCCTAGATTTGGCAAAGCCCTTGGTTGTCATTCTGGGTGTATCTAAAGTCCAGGATTCGGCATATAAATGACTACACTTGACTATGCAGAATGCCGATGTAGGTGCTTGTTTTTCACATTTGACTAACTTAAGCATTTGAATCTGGGGTTGTCAGAGCTGCAGAACCGAGGAGCTTCTGAGGAAGGAGGCATGCATTTTGGAAGCAAAGCATGTTAGATATTTTTTTGGTGTCAATTTTTCTGTTCCCTCTTCTATACCCTGTCAATAACATGAGATATTCATAGGTTCATTTGGAAGATACTGCACGCAAGGGTCTTTTGATGCTTCGCCAAGTGTATAGTCAGAGAAGAAGTGAAATTCTGGCTTTGCTGGAAGAATGTAAAACTGCACTTCAATCAACGGTGGAATTATTTAAAGGAAAGTTCCAGTTAGAAACTTTTATCCAGACAAACACTGTTGAAATTAGTGAGCTTGAATGCAAGGATGTTCATATAGCCAGTTGTGCTGCTGCTTGTAACGCCACAAAGGTTCATTTATCTAACAGTCTTTTCCTATTTTCCCTTTTTATCTTTGTTTCATTTTTTAAAGGGGGTGTGTGGAAAATTCTTGAGGCATGTTGAGGTTACTGATGTGGATGAAAACTATCGTTCCCCATATCAATAGCTTGCTGTTGCCATTCATTGTTCTGGAGATGGGGTTAGTTTGTATTGGCATTTAGATGACTTCCAATTTATAATGTATAATACTCATTCTTATATAGAGCTGAAGGCACATGGTAGTACTCCATTCAGTTGAAGTGTTCAAGTAGCTAATGTTTGTAAGATTTCAAGAGATATGTGATGTTCATCTGATCTACATTAACTGTTGTTTATGATGATAAACATTGGTGGCTTTTGAGAGAGCACAAATACCTGAAAATATACTTAATGGCTTTTGGATATTTAGAACATTTTGCATTTGTGAGAACATTTCTTAACTTCCTCTTTGTACGTTGAGTGCTGCATGTCATCCTGAAATCAAAGCATTATTGTGTAATTGGAATCTAGTGTTATGCTTATTATCAGAGAAATTAACGATTCCAATTTTTGCGAAAGGAAGGCAAAAAGGATCATCTCTTCCATTGTTCAGTTGCTCAAGGACATGATTGAGCCAGTGATGTAAAGCAAACCCCCATAAAAAAGGAAATCTTTGCTAGAATCTGAAGGAAGGATAATTGATGTATAAATTCTGAGGCTCTGAGCTCCATCTATATCCCTACATGTTTCCTTTACTATCCTATTTTTGCACATGTTTCTTAGCTACTACCGTATAGCTGAGAGGCTTATTTTGAAATTTGTGGATATCAATTGGTATGTAGAAAGTTGTAGCCTTGTGGGTTTTCACTTTTGCATTCAAATCCTATTGCTGCATGCATCTCAAACTGCTGGTTGGTGAGATATGCTCAGCCTTGTGCAGAGATACTATGGTTGAAGAGATTTTCTGTGCCTGGAAGTTTTTGTTAAAAGCGATCTGAATTGAATGAATGGCTACTGTACAGGACACTCTTGGAGAGGATGTTATCAAATTTGTCATTTATTTGCACGGAACCCTCATGTTACAAGATGACCTCTATCACGCATTGTGGAACAAGACAAAAGCATGGTTAATGCTGAACTAGAACTCCAAAAAAATGGATGTCACTGTAAATTGGGCCATATCCATGGAGCATGGGTCAAATTAGAACATTTATGAACCAAAAGGTGAAAAGCACATGATGGCCATAAATTTGAAAGGAGTAAAAGGACATTAACACACATGTACTCTAACAGAATCACCCATTTTGCAAGCTTTGTCCTTGTTAATTTTTTGAAGGTAATTATTCTCAAACATAGATTCTTTTCATAGTTTGTCAGGAGGCAGTCCAACATATTTCATGCTATGATTCATTAGTTTAACAAGCCGTTTGAAAATAAAAAATATATGGTCATTCATACATCCAATGAGGATATTTAAAGGATTTTTGCTAGCAAATTAGTGAATCTTCTCGTTACTATTTTATTATTATATAGCTGAATGCCTTTCTCATGCCTTTGAATGTGCTGTAGGATGAGAACTTTTCCTCGGAGGTGATGTGCTCCAAAAGTTCTGACGATGCTTATAAAGCATTAGCCCAGGCATTGCAAGAGAAGGTTCCCCTTCAACACTCGCGCTTCTCTCTTTTCTCTCAACTTGTAGAATTCTATATAATCTCTTTCATGGCCTATCTCTTAACAAGTTGGCTTTTCAGGTTGACGCATTATTGCTTCTGTCACAACAGGAAGAGCGCTTTTTATTACAGAAAAATGTCCAAGCAGCTCTTGAGAAAAAGTGTGAATATCTTCAGAGGACCTTAGTGCAAGTAATGGTTCATTTGATTTTGCATCCTTAGTTTTTGACGTTGATTCAGCTTTACATTCTCTTCATCGTTGTTAACTGTATTTCAAGTACACAATTTTATATATATTTATTAACCACATTTATCCAATTTTATTTTTAATTGTGCAGGTTACGAATGAAAAGGTAAAGGCCCTCTTGGAGCTAGCACAATTAAGGCAAGATTATCAACTGTTGCGAGAGTATGGGACTCTTTCTCACCTCTCCTAAGACTAATACTGAATCTAGTCATTACCAGTCTTTTTTGTGAATCTTCTAGATTTAGACTAATGGAACAACAACAACAACTACAACTAAGCCTTTTCCCATACTAGACGGGGTCGGCTAATTTAGACTAATGGAAGAAGCACTAAATCACTTATGACCCGTCTCCTCTTTGTTTTATCTATATCTTTGACGATTAATTCTGTACTAAACCTTTTCAATTATTTATGCTAAAATATTTTGACTATGCAATTATATATCCTTGTCATTACATACCATTTGATCAAAGACAATATGAACAAAATGCAGCAATAGTCAAATGGTAGGTCTTTCATTGCAATGCAATTTTTTGCAAGTAGCAATTTAACTGTTTCAGTTGACACATTTCATGCAAAATAGAAATATCAAACCTTCTTCCTATTTATTTATTTGGCACTTAGACATTTTTATACCATTCTAATAAGAGAAGGCTGCATATACCAAAAAGAGGGTGTGTTGTTGCAATGGTTGGTTTTCTTTGTCAGCCTCTATAAAATCTGCGCATATCGCTGTTTAGGCATACTTCTTCTAGTTGGATATGTCTATAGGTGTATTCCTGTGAGTGGTTTGATATAGATTGCTTCATTCTTGTAGAGATACCCATGATGTGCATAGACTGGGGCATGCTGCTGAGGAGGGAAGAATTAGAGGTCTTCTCAAAAGGTCGAACATGAAGCAGTGGATAGGCTTGCCAGGAGATCGCAGTCTTCCTAGTGGAAATTATAGACAAAGCCAGCTGACACTAACTTCAAGTTATAGTTTGGATCTTGCGAGGTGGGTGTATGTCACCATAAATGCATGTGTATGTGCGTGTGCATGTGTATGTATGGCTAGTTGGTTTTAATTTCCTCTTTGCATTTTGGCTTTTAGCACAAATTTTGTTCTCAAGCTAGTGCGGCAGTCCAGATTGTGCCAGAAGCTGGAGCAGTTTGTGTTTTGTTATCTTGAATGTACTCTTATAAATATTCTGTTCTTGTGTCTTGGTTTCTGCTGAATGATCATGCAGTGTGTCCACTTGTACCATCCCTTTCTCATTAGCTTGGCATTTATCTTTCTTGGTAAAATTTCCTGGATCCAAGCAGCTTTTGTCCTGAACATTAAATTCCTGAAGATGCATAACTTCTCAACAGTCTCTTAGTTGCCTTTTGCTTAGGGTTGGATTAGCTGCAGTAGGTTCAGATCTTGGACCCATTTGGGCTTATGAGATCTGCTCTAAAACGAGAATGAAATGTTATGGTCTGTAAGGACTAGGGTGATGCCTGAGCTGCAATGATGGCCTATGTTCTCTGTATACAGATTGGGCTTGTTGCTGTCACCAACTTCATGCGTAAGACCTTGGGATATGCATAATTTGCTTTCAAGTACAAATGTAAACACCATACTTTGTATTCTAGGTTGAAGGTTGAAAATGCAAGTCTTCAAGAAAGCATCACAAGTATTGAGCACCTTACTTCTTGTGTACGCAAGCTCCGGCTCTTGTTAACAAAGGCATGTTTCTTTCCATTGTTATTTGCTTAGTCTTGTGAGCTGTGAACTTCCTGATTGTCGGTCTGCAGATTTCCTTAACTTTTCATGATGATCTAGAAGTGTAGCGTTTGTATCTATTAAATTATCCTGCATCAAATTCTTTTGAGCTAGATCCCTGTGTTGGATTCCCCATTTTCTTATGCAAAATGTCTCCCAATTAAAAAGGTAGGTTTTTCTGCTTCCTTTACCCCAGACCCCGGCGATAACCTTATTCTTCGAGTTTTATCTTTTCATACTGAGAAGAAATTTTATACTTTGGACTGTTTCTTGCAAGACACTGTAGACACTTTCTTTTCATTCAACGGCCAAAACAATACAACTCAACACAGAGCATTGCAACAGAAAGCAAAACAGCAAACAGAAAATCTATACATGACTTGTATTTACGGTATCCTTATCATCATGACTTGTATTTACGGTATCCTTATCATCCCTTATCATCGAGATGACGTCTATAGGGAGGGAAAATCAGAGTATTAAATCCCTGTCTACATTGACTCGCTCTCTAGCCAAAAATCTGTGCCTTGTTTAGCTAGGCGCATAATGTGTTTAATCTGTAAATTCCAATCCCTGTGCATCAGTTCTCTAACTTCACTAATTGTATCTGCAAGTCTATTATAATTACAAAACCTTTTTGCTGTTATCAACCGATCTGCTTCTAGTGAATCTGATTCGCACAAGATGTTTTCAGAAAGCCCTTTTCCCAAACAACCTGTAAGGATACTAAACAGCTCCACTTCTAGGACATCCATAGACCGAACTCTCCCTGAAAAGCCAGCAATCCGTACACCTCCCATGTTCTTACAACTCCACCAGTAGACATCTGTTTTAGTTTCTAGATTTAGTGTGCACTGCTTTTCAGAGTGGAGCTTACTTTATAATCTCTATGTTTGGTTATACGCATGTATCTTCACGTAACTTATTTTATTTGCTTTAGGCTGGAGACGATCAAGATTTGAGACCGGAGAAAGGCCAAATGGGTCATTTGGATGAGATTATATTTGAAGCAAATCTTATTAAAACTGCCATTGGAAGTTCTCTTCCTGTCAGTTGGTCAGCTGAAGATGATAGGGGATCATTTAATGGAGGTGTTTCAGGAGAGCTGGGAGACAATGATAAAATAGACTGTGTTCCTGCGGCTGGATTTGAGATGGTGGAGCTTCTTATAATGGCAGCTCAGTCTCAAAAGGCATGTTTTACTGGAAAAACTTAGAAAGTTGAATAATTTGAATTGCTTCAAGATGTAAATTTTATTTTTGCAAGTTCGAGCTGCAATATGTGGTGTATTTCTGAAATTCTTGCAAGCTTGAAATCGAAATTTATTTCATTTATTTATTATGTATGTAAATGGCTCTTTAGAGACTATTCTTTAAATATTCTTTTTGGTGGACACAATTGCCAAAGTATGTGCATTTATCATGTTGAGGAGTGTTGATCGATAAGAAAGGATTGCCTCGAGACAGAAAACATCTTGTAAGAAAAAACAATAATGACAGAGACCCGTGGTTTACCAAAGCACGGGAGAAACTACAAGTTGCGCAACTGCTTTTCCCTTCCGTTGCACTCATGAGAATCTAAAATGAAACTAGGTTGTAGTCAAAGAACACAGAAAAATGCTTGCATTCAATCATCTATATAACCCAATAGAGATCAGCATGATGACTTCCACCAAGCTGAGCCTCTCCAGTGTGAGAAATGACTTGGTTTTGTTTTGGTGGTAATGCATCTAAATTTGGATTTGGATTCATCAAATCAACTTATTTAGATCCTTCTTTCTCGAGTCTGAGTCTACATAATTTTTACTCCATGAATTATATCATGCTCCAACTGATAGCTTCATGGTTTAATTTCTAGATTAATGTTCCTGGTTCAGGAAGCCCTCATATAGCACTCTGATCTAGTCGACCCCTTAAGCTTGGTTAAAGTTCATCTTGGTAGATTCTATTCTCTAAGTGAGTTTCACAAAAACACATAAGGTTTATGTATAATGCATAAAAAGTACAAGGGGGCACAGAAGAGACACAGAGAAAATTAATGGAACCGTAGAAGGAGCAAGATCCCCATGAAGTTTCACAAACAAAAGCCTCCGGTCATTGAAGTGAACTTCCCACTAGAGCAGGAGCTTCTACCAACCCCGTTCGCTAGCCCACCGGTAAATGTGCTCACTTGCATTTGTTTCCTTCTAGGCAACTTTTTGTTTCTAAATAGCAAAAAAGTTTCAAACCAACTTTGGTGGCACCATTTGTTAGATTGCTTTATCTTAAAGCCCTTTTTGTACCCACAAAAAAAAAAGCTTGATCAGAAATAGCTGCATTCCACAGTCTTCAATGCCCAACATCTGTTCATAAAATGCTTATACAGCAGAGACTTACCTTTCTACCTTTGCAAACCACTGGCCATCTGTCGGCAAATGTATAGTGCGGTGTCAAATAATCAAGAAGATATCATTGTTTTATATCATTGTTTTGGACCATCTTCTCTACTGAATGACCGACAAGTGTTCTAGCGAAAAACCAAAACCAAAAGGGTTGTATTTGGTGCAAAGACAACGTACCCACAGCTTGATAGTTTATATATATTGGCGATGGTGGTATTCTCAATCCGTAGCAGGTTTCTTTTTGTATGAAAGGCAAGAGGTGCAGGCCATCCTTAATGTAATGCTCCTTAATGAACGGCTGGTTTAAACATAAAAGAATATGACATACGAACTACCACAGTTGTCCATGGAAGAGGAGACCCATGGAAGAGGAGACGCTTCTAATTAATCTTCTTTGAAATTTCTTTATTTGGTACATGGGGAGCCCGAATCCAGATGGACGCTGGGGGTATCAAACTCAACCTTCAATTTGTGAGTTGACCCCTTCGTCAGCTGAGCTATTTCTCGTTGCGCATTAATCTTCTTTAGATTGTTGTTTGAGAATATGCAAAGAATGAATGTTGCTTAACATAATTGTTGATATATTCTAGCTGCATGAAAAATTCTCAGTTTGTAGAGATTATTAATTTGCTTGAATGTGGGATCCATGGAGGCCCACTAGCAGCTTATAGGACCAGCACTAGAACATTACTGTTATTGGCTTTTTATATCGGGATGTACCTCAAGGTACAAGGGTCACCTATTAAATCAAAGAAGATATGGACCATTTTCTTCCAGTGGGCAGAGAAATCCAAGTAAATGTTTGCGCATGATTGTGACTTCCATTAAGATCACTGGTGCAAATGGGAGGTTTCCCGACTAGCTGTGGAAAATTACGGGCGACTATGACCACCGGAATCTATCGGATATTGCTTTTTCCGACAGTTACTTCCTATTTCCATTAAGACACGAACACTAATGGCTTTTTCCAACAGTTCTTTCTATTTCCACCGTACTTGACTGCCGGAGTTGAGAAAACCTGTGGTTTTGACCGCCGGAAAAGACCGTCAGAAGTAATTTGATTCCGCATGGTGAGATAACAGTGTTTCTATGGCACGGACCTTTTTGTAGAAGATGGAAACCAGCCTGAAGATCTGAATCGAAGTTCTGCTAAAAAGGACAAAAGGCAAATCTAATGTGGCGGGTAGAGGGGGATGTATCGGAGCTGTCACCGAGCTTATCTCTTCAACGGACCTGTCTGATATGATATTATACAATTCTTATCCTCAATATTGTCTTGTCGTTGCGTGGAACAGATGATCTTGCCATTTGGAGATGAGAAAGCCGGTCCCCTTGATAAAGAATTGAATTGTTAGACACCAAATTAAGAGGCCGAAACCCTCGTATCTGCCCATAGAATGAAGAAGGAAACTTCCACCAAATACAACAGGCTGATGCAAATAGTTATTTTCCAAAAACAGTGCAAGAGTTTGTAATCAAACAACTAAGTGCTAGAACAAAATTCTGAAGATGTCACTATCATGCCTTTGAAGGGTTGCTGCAGTTGACTGAGGAACTGACAGTGAAAACCTCAGAAAACTGTGGGCTTGAAATGCAAATCTAGAGAGTCAAAATGAGAGTCTGTAAGTCCGTTGCATGAAGACGTAAATATTTTACCACTTTCGTATCCCGAACGCATCTTTGTGCAGAGGACAAAAAAAAATCTATGTGATGAAGACGTAGAAAGGAACCCTGGCATGAGGCGAGCTGCTGCTGCAAAGTTCATGCATTATTTGCATGACTCACGATTTTATTTTTGTGATCAAGTTAACTCAGTTGTTGTATAACTTCGGTTGTTGTTTGTCCCAAGCCTGGATGAGGAAGGAGGGACGTATCCTTTTAGGTTATCAGGGCATTGATTTTAGAATTTATGGTTTGATGTAGACATGGCTGGTTCCAGGTAAATTGAATCGTTTCGAAGTTTCGGTTCTCTCTGAACTAGGAACCTGAGTCAGCCGATTCCAGTTTTAGTTCAAAAGTACTGGTGCCCGTTCCAATTTTAGTTCAAAACTGCCTGAAACAGGAAAAAGTGAGAAGAGATTGAAAATTTTCACTGGTTTGACCGAACGGGATGGTTCTTGTTTGTGGTTTGACAGGTTTTAATTGGAGCCGGTTTCTAACCCGTTCGTTTCCAGTTGGAACAGTCGAGCTGCTTCCAAACCGGCAGTTGAGTCCCTTGAGATTAGGTTAAATTTACTCACCATATGCCGCTGATAAGCCCCATGTCAGAAAAACACTAGTTGGAAAATATACATCGGGGTCTGTGCTGCATTTGTATTTGTTCGAAGAAATGAGTCTTTTAGGGGAAACTAGACACGGGAAAATGAAACCTCTTAAATGTTTTAGTTATTGCATAAAAATTTAACGTATATATATATATTGTTCTAAAATATATTCCAATATTATACTAACCTTCTTTTCTATCAGGCTTGAAATTTTGCAATGTAACGCAAATCATGCCGAGGTGGTTATAAGATGATTTAAAGGAGAAATTAGACACTGTTTACTTGGAGTAAAGATGAAACTCGGTGGTACTCTCTCACTATCATCACATTCAGGCAGTATCTTTCTTGATTTTAAGAACCATGGTAGATATTGAAGAGGACATGTTCTCAGCTTTACTGTTTTCTTGCAGTTCCGTGCAATCTAGCATGCTGCTATACAGCTTTAGAATCACGTGTGATACCAAACGTCACCCTTCACAGTACCAAGCTGCAAGAGGGCTGTATTCCGTTCAGAATTCGTTCAATAATTCAAGGAGAATTTCGCCACCATCATCGTCCTAACCGAATTTATTAGTGGACGGATGAAAATGGCCACTCGTATTCCTGTGTTCCTTTTGCTTTTCCAGGCTCCTCTCTCTGTGTGTGTGTCACACAAACACACAAAAGCATCTTATAGTGATGAAAAGGCTAGCATCCGTATTGGCGGAAACAAACACTGAAGAATTAAAAGATTGATGGAGGTTTTCTTTATACATGGAACTCTAAAAGCGGCTCTTTCTAATGTGTTGGATGCATCAACCCATCAACAAAGCTGTTGGATACACTCTCGAGTATTGAACCCTTACCTGTTAAGAGAGCTAACCTAAGTCACAGAGACACTTCTAAGAGGTGGAGTGTCGACCTCGACACGGGTGCGACACCGACACCGTGTCGGTGCGGCATGGCAAAAGAAAACACAAAAAAGAAAGAAAGTAACTCACAGTTCTGCTGTCTATGATATTTATCTTGGGAAACCCGATCAAAGAGAGAGTAATCCGTGAAGACGATGAAACCAAAGCCTCTTAGTCGGCTCGTGACCTTATCTCCCATGATGTCCACCTGAGTTACCTCACCATAATTTTCAAAATGCTCCTTCAGCTTGTCTTCCATCATCTCCTACGAAACTCCGTCGATAAACGTAGAAAAATACTTCAACATGAACCTTCTTCACTTTCTTTTGTGTGGATATTCCACTCTTCAAAATCTGGTATCGATTTTGAAGTTCGGGTCTTTTTGGATAAATGGGTCCTGATAGTAAAGATTGATTTGTGTATTATGATGAAATTAGTAGTTGTTTACAGATTATGTGTTTTGCTTTAATATAAAGTTGTGTACTTGCTATTGTCATATACTTATGTTAATTGAGGTCTCACTTGTTGTAGCTTGAATATTATATATAATATTATATACCCTAGCCGTGTCATCGCACTCAAAATTTTTGAAATTTGTTGTATCCTGCACCCGCACCCGTGTGGCATAGGAGCTAACACTCGTGAATGCCTCTTTGGGCTTGAATGGAACTGCTAACCTGGTCTTCTTTGACATGTTAAGCAAATAGAAATGAAATATGATGACAGGGTTTCGGGGAATCTTTAGTAAACTTGTGTTCAGGGATCGATCTAATATTCTTGTTTTTAAGGATTTCCTTGCATGTAAGAGCAGTCCCATCTTATGATCTCAATCTATCAAATAGTGGATTTTTTCTCTGTGGCGACAATGGGTTAAGGAACTGGCCAATCCTTCACTCCAAACTACTTCAATCTGTTCTTGAGGTTTATATGATGATTGTTTCTTTCATTGTTCTTTGTTCGTGAACTGCATCTCAATTCGAAGCGAAAGTGCAAACAAATGGCTGTCATTAACTTCAATTATCTACTCTATCGTTGTTATAGGCTGGTTCGATTAGTTGTACATCAACACCAGATTTGACCCTTACACATCCCTATCCAAGTCAAAACATAAATCTCGAAACACAGAAGCTGTTCGGCCATGGACAGGAAATCAAAAACTGATACGATCCCGGTACTAGCGTATATTGACATCAGTTTCTTTGGGACAAAACATGGATAGGGAAATCCAATAACTCATTTGGTTTAGTGGTATCAGTAGGTAAACATCTCTCTCTCTCTCTCTCTCTCTCTCTCTCTCTATATATATATATATATATATATATATATATATATATATATATATATATGTATGTATGTGCATGTGTATGTGTTAATGCTAGGCTACTTTTTTATGCCACTCAAATTGTGATGATTGATGTTCATGAAGAGAAACAAAAGGTGTTTTTCAATATGATAGCATATATGCACTCTTCTGCTTAAAACCATCGCCAATATAACTCAGGGGTCGCTCCTGATCGAAAGGTCACAATTACAGAGTAAATTTGGGAGGATCCTAATATATATATATATATGACGTTGCGTAATATTTTATAAACATTTTTCCTATTGAATCTTTGAGATCAACGATAAAGATTTATATTATTAATATTTTTTAATTCAAATCTTGGTCATTGATCACAAACATCGAAATCGAAATCCATCAAAAGACACTACAGCTAAAACTTCCTCTCTCTCTATCATATATACATATATGAGAGAGAGATCCTTATTTCTGCATGACCTAGCCTGTCATTAACCTTGGTTATACAAAAGAACAGCAGAAGTTACTATCGCAGCCAAGCGGAAATAACAGGATAAGATGTAGCAAGAGGCACAGGCGGCTACAAATCAGTCCAGCAAGCGTCAGGATTCGGCAAGCCAAGCCAAGCATGGGAAAGGGTGGCTGTGATTTGTGAATATATGCTGTGCATTTCTTGTTATTCTAAATTAAACGATGGTGGCACCAACAAGCACAATATCAAAAGTAAATTTGGCTTCTGCTCCAAGCTTAGCATGGCTTGTATAAGAATACCATTATGTTCAACTTGTTTGTGAGGGTAAAACTTCTGAACACGATACGAAGTGGAAACTGCTTAATTTTACCATCTGAAAAATTTACACACGATAAATTGGGATCCATCATATGTACTATTAGTAGTAAACCATGATTAGCAGAGTTGTATAGTGAACCAGTAATCAACGCGGCTAAAGAACACGACTCAAGCAAATTTGTTGTGATCATTAATTCAAACCATGTACGAGTTTTTGTTTGCACGCACACGTGCATGTGTGTGTGTGTGTGTGTGTGTGAGAGAGAGAGAGAGAGAGAGAGAGAGAGAGAGAGAGAGACCAGCAATCTAACTATATTAAACTTTGAAGGCATTTGCCAGCCATCCTATAGGCAGCAGCAGAAAACTATTCCCCTTTCACCAACTTGCACAAACACACACACACACACACAGAGTTGCAGCAGATAGAAAACTAATACAGCGACAAAACATATCATAACTAGCTCGTTTACCCTTTATACATCGAAGCTCCAGGAGAGTCAGATAACAACAAAATGCAAAATATTATTAACCACCCACCAACTTTAAGGGACAAATAGATGACAGTCTTCTTCAACAGAATGATATATGACACTGCAATATCTCTAAACAATACCCATCTGCTTCACCTGCGCTTCTAAAGTTTATTCTCAACACTAACAACCGGATGCAATTCATAGAAAAGACAGATACAACTCGGGACAGTGACAAAGAGTAACACCGCAATTATTCTAATTAACTTCTAATTCTATTGCTTTCGTTACAGAGTGAAAGCTTATTACTTCCTTAATCCTAACAAGCAGGAACAAAAGCAGGACCAAAGACAGAGAAATTGCAAACTCTAATTCCAACATATCGCTCGTCTATTAGGCCAGGCATGACACAGCCACCCACTTACCTTCCTCCATCTCTTCCTCCTCTGCTCCACAATGCCCCACACAATGCCTCTTTGACTCTGCATCATCACATGCACAACACATTTCATGACCACACCCAGCTTCCTCAGCAGCAATACAAGCCCATTTTTGAAATTTAGATTTTGGGCAGCAGATTTCCTTCTTAGTGGAAAAGCTTTGGTATATCAGGCACCCTCCCTTAGCAAGTTCTTGCTCTACGACCTTCCCACATGCATAGCCCATCAACCTCTTCTTTGCCGAAAGCTTTGTGATTGGGCTGTCTGGGTTGCAGTGGATTGCAACAGAGAATTCCATCGGCTCAAAGCAATCGAGGACGCGGCCAATCATGGCCTCCAGTTCCATTACATTGACTGCCTTCTTGGGGTCGATGACATCCAAGAACTCAAAGCTAGCATAGCTGAACCCATCCTCAGGAGTGACATGAATGGTGGAGAGAGCATTTCCATTGATGGAATTCATGGAATATCCGCAAGGTTCAAATTCAAAATCATTGATTTTGAAGTCGGGAAGGATGTTGGCAATCCCAGAAGCATAAGTCATAGTCTTTTCCTCTGTTTTCTTGTAGAACACAGAGGCTCTTTCCCTTTTGAGGTTTGTCATGCACATTTCCATTGTCAATGGCACAACAGCTGTGGACTCAATAGAGGACCAGTAAATATGCCAGTTGCGAGCAGGATTCCCACCATCAATCACAAAGGCACCTCCCAACTTCGAGAACAGCTTTGCGAAGTAGCTGTCGAGCACCGCAACCTCCTCAGAGAAGCTAGAGTGCGGAGATGGCTGAGCCGCAGGGAAAATGAACGTCCCACGCGAGTATTTGACAGAGGTGGGAGAGAGAGACAGTGAACTAGCATGCTTCAAGATGATGGGGATCGCACGAAGGAGCTTGGTGGTTCCACAAGTCTTGATAATGATCTTGTAAGGATAGATGAAAAGGCTGGATTCAGACAGGACATAGGAGTCCATAACAGCGTTGGACAGATTGTCCACAATAGTGCATTCAGCAGCACTGAGGAACTCATCAATCTGAGACCGAGAAAGGGCTCTCAGTCCCTTCCCCTCAGGATCAGCAAACACACATGGTTCGCGGAAAACTATCTCGAGACGCTTCTCGTAGCCTTCGAAGCCAATGGAAGCCATTCTTGGTAGTGGGCTGCGTTCCCAACAAGGCCAACAATGTCCAACGGTTGTTGCAGACGATCAAAAGAAAGGAGAAGAAAGAAGGGCAAAGGAAGAAGGTATCCGTTATGGCGAAGGAAGACAAGCTTCTTACTCTGTGTATAGAAGGAAACAGAAACTAAAGGGTCCTAGCCTATGGATGGAGGTCGCATTAAGGGATATCAGGATGGCTTCCTCACGCACTGCAAAGACAGAAATAACAATCATAAGATGAAATAGAGATGAAAACAGATCGTCGAAGAACCATTATTGATATAAATATAGGATAGAAAAGGTATAGAAACATACGTTGGAGTAGGCAGCAGACCGGAACTTCTGAATGCCACCATGGGGTCGGACGTCTTCAATGCTGTAACCAAGAGGAACTTCGTACATTGAGGAGTTACTACCCGATTTATTTTTCAGGCCACCTTTACCCTCCATTACAACATTCAGACTTCCTGCAATCAAAGAACCAATGCTATTAGCGCATCAAGTACTTCATCATGCTCAACGTTACCTAAAGTTTACCACCATTTAAGCAGACAAAGATAAATAACAGTGGGAGACATGCAAATCACGAGGACGACTAGCGAAAGAGAATCATTGATTAAGAAGAGAAGCTAATGAACAGGAAGACCATAAAAGAAACCTTCCAGAAAGAACATCCGAGAGCCTACTAGCACTGCAGAGATTGTTCTCAACTCGAAAACAAAAGAAACACAGATGGAAGATTGGATCAATTGAGGCCTTACATATATGGCTGGAATACTTCAACGTCGAAAATTGGAGAACTATGCAAGTCCATGAATGGTATGAACCAAAACCATGGACCAGGTGAGCGAAACGGATCCAACCACCGTCCATGCATGCTTTGAGATGGTGGAAGTGGGCCCACCATGCCTCAATAGCGACCGTCCAACTAGAACCAAAGAAAATGCAAACTATTCATCTCTCTCTCTCTCTCTCTCTCTGACACACACACAAAAGAACCAAGGGTGCAGAAAACAGGAGTAGAATGGTTCTTCTGCAACCCTTACCATTCAAGTGAACAACCAATTGAGCACGTAAAGAAAATTGAAAAAAATATGGAGAACACAAACGTTACAAAACTCCCCCAAAACAAAATTTTATTACAACATTGCGAAGAAGGGAAAAACGAATAACAGAAACTCAAAACAATGATGAGAGAGAGCTCACGAGAAATTACAGAGAGGGTCCCCCCTTCCAAACGAAGTGTTGAAAAACGAACTCTGGTTTTCTCCTGTAAGAACAAAAGAAGGGTGGTGGATGGTTAAGAGGCAGACTATCCTTCTCAATGCTAGAAACAGAGTATTGCTCTGCTCAAGTTTGCGTCGGTGAAGCACGCAACCCTCTCTTTATAGATCCCCACAAACGATGCCTCCAGGGACCTTCCTGTCATTTCTCAATTTGCTTCTTTCATTTGGAGAATAGAAAAAAATCTGGCAGGCCGGACCTGCTGAACCCCCTTCCTGGTTACGTCCAGCTTGGGGACCCCACCTTTCTTGGGATTTTCAAGAAGGAAAACACCCAACTTTGCTAGGAAACAAACACCGCCAAACAGCGTTTTATCTTTCTTGGTTGTTTCTGAATTAAACAGTGATTTTTCAAGCCAAGAAATGGATTGTAATTTTCTCTCCTGCGGAAGCTTATATAGGTTTCCAGTATATCAGTAAACTACTTGTAAAAGGAGTTGAATCAGTGTTGCAGGCATTACTCTACTGTATTTAGTATATCAAATGGGGTTGCGAGGCTCTCGAAGCTGTATCAGTAACCCGGGCTTCAACCCTCCTTAAAACATTCACAAGCAGAGTTGAATCAAAATCAAAACCAAGCTTTTCTCATGAGATCGATAATATAGATGAGATTGAATGATGGAATTAAGTATAGTGTAAAAAGTGCATGCACTTTTTGTTTTTTGATTTTCAATCTCAATCAATATTGGTTCTTGATTAAATGGTTAAGATTTGTTGAATGCACTCTGTCTTTCTCTCTCCTTACAACAGTTCTGATTTTTCACTTTCATAATAGGGTTATTTTTATTATAATCTAGTGATTTAATTGATTAATTTCCCTTTAGGTGGTTTGGTGAAGTGATAAGACAAGTATTAGAGGTCAGACTGGGGTTGGTGTGATCTTTGTTCAGAGGTCCAAGTGGATTTTCAGGGGTAGTTGGCAGTTTTGTTGTCACCGTAACAATGCGTCCACCAACCCAGCAAGTCAGGGTTCGGGTATGGATCATCTTAAGAACCGGATTCAGATCCAATGGTCGCCACCAAAAACCACATCCAAGTGAAAATTGAACGGTTGAAATCAAGTCGGATAAGAACAGGTCCGGGTTCAGGTTCACCTTAAAATTCTAGTTGGTTTTAATATAGAATAAACTGGTAATTACTGCCAGATCCAAAATGAGCAGTATCCGATCCAACGATTAGTTTTTTCTTGCGCTTTTTCATCAATGCAAAAGTATCTTGGTATGAGTCGGACGCCAACGAAAAGCTAGACAAGTGAGTCAGATCTGAATCGTTCCATCATTTTTATGACCCCAATTTGGACCCGAATATGGTCCAGATTCAGTCTTGGCATCTGATCAGTCCTGAGAAATCAAGTCATCTCCAGCTCAACAATGTCATCCATCTGCCCATATTAAGCTTACGTCCAAATTTCATGTTAATCAGGATAAAGCCACTTTGTTTTTACCTATAGCCGGCATGTATGGGTTTGGTCCAGTTCTGATCTGGATCCATATCAGAATTATTGATAAGATTAAGAAGAGTCGGTTATCAATAGTTCACCTGGCTAGGGGGTCGACTCACAAGTTGAAGGTCATGAGTTTGATACATGGGTGTGCATCTAGCTTTTCAGAAGAAGAAAAACAAAAAGAATTAATACTCGATTAATCTAATCTTAGACTTACAAGTTCACGAACACAACTCCAATGTTCATACAAAACTGTTTGAAGAAAACAATAAAGCATGATCTTGTAATTTCGGATTTAAATGTTAATATGATACGACACAAGATCATGCACAATCGAGACTGAAAATCAATACAGCGATCCCTTCTTAACATGGGAAGGCTTGGTTTTGGTTTTGATTTTGATGAGATATTTTTTTTGGTGAATTATACTATCAATATCCGGATGCTCAAAGGACCCATCTAATCTTGTTTGAGCTCGGTCATCCCAAAATTGAAGGTAAAAATCTCAAAGTGCTGGTTTTCTCTGTCCACAAGACTCGAACTCGAGACCCTGCTACAGGGGAGCAAGTGCCAAACCACTTCAACCATGAGGATCTTCCTAACTAATATACAAATATACAGATGTACAAATGAAGCCATTCACAAGAATGTGGAAGGAAGAAGATGGCATTGCGTTAACTACTTTCTATGTCATTTACACTAAACCAAATCTCATTCCAATATCGTGATCTGATTACTTTATGGCTTATCTCACTAATCATGCATGCTAATCTTAATATTTTAGCATATCTCTTAAAAGGGTAGGTTAACAGCTTTGCAGAAGGTCAGCATCATGCCATGGCAGCCATGGACACTGGTCCAAGATGAGGAGCAGAATTTCCAATCGATTTCCATTAATTAACTCGTGCTGACTAGATCTCTGTGTGTGAACAACTAATCCTACTTAAGGATTCCAAACTCTCAAACATGGCTAACATCAGAAAGGTGATCCACTGAAGAGTTTTTTAAAGCCATGTTGAGGGATGAAATTTTTAAGCCCTTAATTTTTTACTTCGATACTTTTTCTCTGTTTAATTAATTGGAGCCATAGGATTAACAGATGGCCATTAGCAGACAATGAATTGATTGTTTTTAAAAATTTTAAGAGTCGATCAATGTAAGTTTCAATGGGCAACCATGTCTTCTTGGAATGGCTTTCATAATTGAGGAAAACCCGTTTCTCATGTAAAATCCTTAACTATTTACTGAAAAATATTCAATTTTTTGCTGTTTGGAATGGCTTTCATAATTGAGGAAAACCCGTTTCTCATGTAAAATCCTTAACTATTTACTGAAAAATATTCAATTTTTACGGTTTTTGAACCTTATTATTTTTCTAGGTTTTTATACAGTTCTGGCAACACAGTCAGACTAGTTAGGAAGTAAAATCTGATGACCGACCTGCCTGGTGGCGCATGAAAATCATGATGCTCTTAGGTGGTTGGAAAGGAGGCTTCCTTTATCACAAAGGGAAAAGCACGAAAGGGCTGTGCTGAGAAGCTTGTACTAAGCCATTAAAACCACATTAAAGATATGCTTCATCTGAAATCTGAAAACACTGCATGGTGGCTTACCCCGATCCCCCCCCCACCCCCCCTGCTCTCTCTCTCCCTCTCCCTAAATGATGATAAGAGTGCACAACACCTAAGCTTTTTCTCATGCTAGATGAGACTGATAAGAATGTTATTTACAAAATTAAAATGGTATTTAAAAAATAAAAATGATAAATTATTGTACTCCAACCCTTCTTTTTAAATGGGTTTGCAGGAGTGCACTTTGTGTATGGTGTTTAGGAGTCAATTACTCTCTCTCCCTATATATATAATTACATATTTTTCTTCGTTTAAGTAGTTCGCAATTTTATACTCAGTATGCATCTACAAGATCGTCGGAGATGACCTCACTGATGATGATAAGTGCAATATCACATCGCATCCGGAGTGTTAGCTTAATTGCAAGACGCTCTAGCGCCATTGCTGTTGGTGGGGAGTTTGATTCCCAAAGGATGCATGTCTGTGTGTGTTTTAGGCTTCGGTCTCTTGTGAAAAAAGAAGAAGAGTGCAATGACGCTTTGGATGTTTTAGATGACTTCAAGAGTGTCTTTTCTTTTGTTGAATCTTTTTCACGGGATTAGCTTATTTGACTCAACCAACCTTACATGCTCATACAAACATTAAGTGCACAAAATTCAGAGTGTGCGTTGATAAATTCTCACAAAACTCATTGATGGGTTCTCATGAATTCAGTAATCCCTTCCAATACTTACTAGACATTCATTTTTTTCATGACTCCTATTTTTGGAACTTACGGCATAGTTTTTCACCAGTGGGAAAAAAAATTTCCAACTAGAAAGATGGGAGCTGATATAAGAAGAGGATTCCAAATAAGTTAGCACTAGAAGGCAACTGGAATTGTCTTTCCCTCGAACTCACTTTGATCCAAACGTCAGTGGGTCCGCTTCAAACACACTTGAGATAAACTTTTGACTCTTCTGTGTCTGCTTCCTTCTTCAAATCTATTGAATCTGGACAGTATAGTGTGAGCAGATACGAATTCGATAAAAAAAATATTAGACACAAAACCTGATAATCAAGGATATTTCCAAGAATTCCTAAACAATATCTAGTGATTGGATTAGTATTTTTACCAAAATCAACCAACAGGATCTCGAGTGATGATGGAAAATCTTTCCTATCTTTTCGCACATCCACAAAGAAGAAATTGGTCCAGCGGAGGTTAGTTGGAGACTACAAGGATTGATCATGCAGGCCAACTAGGGATGAGTCCAGTAGTGGGACCCACTTTAGGGCGAGGTTCTCATCTGAAAAATTCTTCCTGCAATTATATTATATAATTGAAGAGAAATATAAATACTTTGTGAATGCAAAGTATAACTATAA
Source organism: Brasenia schreberi (assembly GCA_036023115.1). NCBI lineage: Eukaryota > Viridiplantae > Streptophyta > Magnoliopsida > Nymphaeales > Cabombaceae > Brasenia > Brasenia schreberi. The sequence continues at coordinate 5,558,647 of JAYKKT010000021.1, read as the reverse complement.
CTGACTCGAAATACAAGTGTTCCTTATCTGAAAAGAATGTTTGAATCAAAGAGAAATATAAATAGTTTATGAATGTATAGTATAAGTACACTCACCTTAAATACAAGTGTCCCTAATTTCAAAAGAATTTCCTAGGTCGGCCACTTATCGGTAATTGTGTAGTTTATTTTAATATCCATGTTTCATGTTTGGCATTTTCAAAATCATGAAATAGTTCGTGAAGCTGTCTAATGCAAACAAGCCATTTTTCCCCGTATTATGTGACGTCCACTAGAGGGTGAAACACGAGAACTGCTTAGGAGGTCACACATCTTACTACTATTATCGTCTAAGCATACTTAACTTTGGTAAAACTTGCTTGGCTAGAATCTCGTGTATTCATGTTAGAAATGTTGCACTCTTTCAAAGTCTTGACAAAGTTTTACGGTTGTCGGATTCGTAACACAACCCTCCTCTTTTATCCAAGCTTAGAATTGGATCTCCGTGATATAAAAAATGCCCTTTATTTCTTTGTTTTATTTTTTGAAATTTGAAAAGGAGAAAGAAATGGGCACTCTTAGCACAACGAAAGAGTATGAAAAGTTATTTCACTGTTGAGGCCACCAACAAAATTCTCATTGATAAACAAGACTCGTTACTCCATGCTCCCGTCCCTTGATCTTAGGGTTTCATTGATGGACGGATCTTAATGATTTTCGAAGGGATTAACATTGTGCATGTAATGTAGTCATGACAAGAGTCTAAGCACAGTTGCCCTTAGGGCTGGTAAACGAACCGTGCTACTTGTACTTTGGCATGTGAATCGGCTCATGACGAGCTCTTCATCATCTAAACAAGCTGAACACGACCTGAACATCGATGCTTTGGGCTGTGTTTAGCTTGGTTCATACAAGCTCGTTTAGTTAATTATATATGGTTTTTATGTACATATATGCTAGAGAACTGTATTGAAGAAATCAATTAGAGTCCGGGCACACCTTAATTAAAATGATCAAATCTTTCAATCTGAAGGAAGCTTTCATAAAACTAGATTGTTGATCTTAATTCCTGATTACTAGGTTTACATTCTTAATAAAAATGACATCTTAAAACTATTATTATTATTTTTTACTTTGACGAGCAGCTCATGATAACACCGTCTAATTCTGTATATGCTTTGGTTCAGATTTGGCTCCACTGAAACAGGCTAAGCATAACATGAACATGGCGAATGAGCCCCCTAGTTGCCTTTACAACTAGCTTCTTTACTTTCATTTTCCTTCCCGTTCCTATATTCTCCTTTCACATTCATTTGAACACCACATATATGCACACACACACACACACACACACACACATATATATATATATATATATATATATATATATATATATATATAGAGAGAGAGAGAGAGAGAGAGAGAGAGAGAGAGAGAGAGAGTCGCTAGACAACCTCTCATGTTAGACATTGCTTGATGATCATGATCAATCATTGATGATCATATTGCTTAATCATTATGATCAATCATGCATTTCATTTAATACACCTATGCACATTAAATGACATTGATCCTAACGATGTGGATGAATTGGGGGATATGTGTTGTCCACACAGATCATCTAGTAGAGTATAGTATGAGAGGATGTCTAGCACTCTCAGTTATATATATACATACATATATATATATATATATATATATATATATATATATATATATATATATATATATATGTATATACATATGTATACATATGTATATACATATATATATATATATCCTTCTCAAGACCCATTTTTTCATTTTATGAACAACATATATTGTCTGCTAGAGTCTAGCAACTCTCAGTTTTCATATATATATATATTACATTTATCTTTCTTAGGACCCATTTTTCCATTTCACTAGACATCACTTTTCCATATCATTTTTTAAATTTTGGTACAATAGGGAGGGCAAAGCCAGATTCGTGCCACGGGCAACAAATTCATGACCATCAACTGGTGAATCTACCTCACCAGGTGAGCTAGCTATTGATATGTGCTGTATCATCGTATCTTAGTGGTATGTAATGTTCAAGTAAAGTACATTTTTCTCTTATTGAGATTCGATTTTGGACTCAACTGCTGTCATCCTCAGATTTTTATTCGAATTATCTCTTCCATTTTCAGAATTATTTGTGAAATCTGGCAACAATCAGGCTGTGGACGGTTTGCACAAGAGGTTGATTCAAGTGGGTGAGGCTTCAAATTGAAGGGTTGTTTTGTCATAGATAGGGAACCAGGGATAAGAAAAGCATGACAGGAAAGAGAGAAAGCTATTTCTCTGTTCCTGATCTTTAGAGATAAATGCGTGTTTATTCTCATACACAATTAATAAAAGGCAATCATTCATGTGGGTACGTATTGATGATGAAGAGCTCGCCATAATGAACTCGAACGTCGCTATCTTGCAAATTCAACGAAGGCATAAAGGTACAGAAGGCGAATTTATTCCTTGCACTTGACCGTGAGACGTGATCTTTCCTTGTCCTCTATCTGTGTGTGTGAGAGAGAGATATTTCCTTGTCCTCTCTGTGTGCGAGTGTGCGCATGCGTGCATGCAAGGCCTTATGGTGGGGTTTGGTATGGGTTGTGTTTAAGGTACTTCAGGATCCATATATTGTCCGTCTGATAGAGGTGGCCAGTTGGACCTGGTCCGGCAGGTTGGTCTGCACTGGAACCACCCATAGAACCGAGTGAACCAGAACTGAAACCGAAAAGGAGGATCCCTGCACCTCGGTTCCAGTTCCACCTATCAGGAAATGCACCGGAACCAGAGGTTTTTAATTGTTTCTTTATTCTGGTTTTATAACACCATTTCCCTTTGATGAAATTTGCAAATGAAACTGAAAACCAAACCGGAACCGAAACAGGTGGGAATCTGACCCCCAAACAGGCAGAACCTAAGCGGGCCGAGGCCCAGAAAGGGGCGGTTGAGTTCCAGTTCCAGATTTTGAGTCTTGAAAAAGGTGGACCTCTTCCAATCTGACCCATTTCTGTTGAGTTGTCAGCATTTGATACATTTTCTTTAGTAACCTTCACACTGTGCCCTGCCTAATGGCCTTTATGCTTTACTTCGTCTGGCATCCCCCACTTTATCCGTGGCTTCTGATCAGTCAGAGACCCTTATTAAATGAAGAGGTCATCTTGTTCAAAACTCTAATTATATTATGAAATCTCCTCTCTCTCACTTCACACCTTGGAGTAACACTATGTTCAAATACAAATTAGAGTAGAAAGAAATGCGCTTCCACCTCCTCTTAAAACGAAATCAAATGGTCAAGGAGGGCAAAGGTTCCTTTCGAAGGGTACTCCCGAGAATGGATTTGGTGGGGCCTGTAATTGAGAGGATTAAAGCACGTGGCCATGAACTACTGTGTTAGAGGTTCGAATCCCTCCTCACCCACAACCGACCTCAAAGGAGAAGGCCCTTTCCTTTCATTTATTACCTCTGGGAGTAAAAAAATAGATTGGAATAGTGGACGCAAAGCTATGGAACTCGAATGTAGGTCTTTTGTCGAAATGGAATTGAGACTTTTCCCCACCATTATGAAAGTTATTCGAAGAAAATCTGCTTAGATAGATGGGCCCAGCATGCTCAAGTTAGTGAATGTCAACTTTGGAATCATCAATGTTTGGCATTATTATACTAAAAAATCCTGAAAATGGTTGATGGTTCAACAATAAAAAAAATAGTACTTAATCAATCAGTTTTTCTTGTAAAAGGTCAATATCTATCAAGTTAATCAGGTCGAATACTGATAAAAACAACTTGTAAGATGCTGCAAAGAGGTAGGCCCTTGCCATATCTCGCGCTATGTGTGTGTGTGTGTGTGGGGTGGAGGGGGGTTTGGTTGGTTGAGATGGCTACCCAATGAAAGCGATACGCAACCTGTGGACATATCTTCTCCATAAATGTGATAATTAATTATGCAGTATAGATTGTCAAGATTAGTGGCTTTGTCTTCTAGAGAAGCCTCATTTATCCCAACCCAAGTCTCCGTGTGCACTAGGTCAAGCTAATAATCCTTTTTGTTCTCATCTTTATATCGCCACCATGCATATCAATTCTCACAACAACATCAACAATTTTTAGTAGTTTATGTACAAAGAATATTCGCGCTCTATGGTGTCAAAGAATCCATGTAGCCGATCTCATTATTGTAGGATAAAAAAAATCATCACGAAAGAGAGTGGTGTGCCGTTGTCACAAGGTTAAGTCCTAATGTCTCTATCTTTGATTAATAAGACGATCATTTTTAGTTCATCATTATCTTAATAGAGTCAATACCACGCTTGACATGTTTACAGCATGAACCCAAAGAAACATGTGATTTTAAGATAATAAGAAAAAATAGCACAACAAGCAATAGCTCACCTGGCCAGAGGGGGTCGACTCACAACTCAAAGGATTTGAGTTCGATAACGGGGGCGTGCATCCAGCTTTGGTCTCCCCATCGTACCAAAGAATAAGATATTAAGATAAATAATCAGGATAATAAGATTTCTTTGGTGTTTTTACCAAACCACATCTATTAGAGTTTTTTCTCATTTTTAGAGTTATTTGCTTAATATTTTTCTAAGATATCATTCATTAACCAAATAGTCCCTTTTTTTCATCAGATATCCACATATGAGTGATTGGACAATAGGAGCGATCATTGCGGCATGTACAAGCTTAAACGAGCTTAACAAACCAAGCTCGAGGTTGAACATAATGCGATCTCGAACTCAAGTTAGAGCAGAGCATTTTCTTAACGACTTAGGTAGAGCTTGGCTGTACTCAAGCTCTTTTGTTTCAATTATTTACTATTTGCAAGTAAGTCATTTAAAATGGACTGGTGGGTTTGGACAATTCAGGTTCCAAAAGACATCGAAATTCGGGTGCGAGCCAGGTCTGCCCGATGTGGGGGTAAAGCTCTTGGAGCACTGGTTTGCTCCATTCACAAGACTCGAACTCGAGACCTTACCTAAAGGGAGCAAGCGCCGAACCACTTGAACCTATCAAGCGATGGATGGATTAGATGAGATTTCATGCATCATCATCTTTGTCACAACCTCTATCACAAATCACAAACTTCTTTACACAAATTTCATTTTCCTATTTAAATCATAGACCTGTATGAGTGAGTGTCTTATGAAATTTTTGCTGTGCACTCCGTCCATCTTAGTTTATCAAATGCTGCACAGCCAAATCTCTGAATTGTCCATACGTAAGTAGAGGTGGCAGGTTTGGACCCAGCTCCATGAGTTGAACTAGACCTGAACTGCTATTGGAACCAGAGAACCCCGAGATTCAGTTCCTGTTCCACCTATCATAGAAGCAAACAGAACCAGTGGTTCCAAATCCTTGCTTTTCTCTTTTCCTTTTTGGGATTACAGTGGGAGGCCAAAGGCTCACACACACACACACCACCGGGAACCGAACTCACCATCTGCAAGCGTCACAAAGCGCTATAGGTGTGCGCTAATGACTGGGTGCTATTTTCTTTTTGTTAAATTCCACCTTTGTTTCCTGAAATTTTCAACTGAAACCAGCACCAAACCGGAAGCCTAAAACTGGAAACTTAGGAGGACCAGGACCAAACCAGAACCAGTCCCTGGCCAGGTCTAACCATGGGGCAGAAGTCCTCACCAGTAGGGAAGGAGAAGATACAAATCTTGTTGAGGCACATGATGAACCAAGCACAATGACTACGAGACCCACGAAGGCAACTTGGTCATATTACAGATGACAAACACTTCAGGTTCTATTTGGCGAACAACTTTGCTATTTAGGGTTAAATATTAATTAACAGAAGCTAAAATATTGTTCAAGATGAAGGCTGTGATCAGTTTGATACCAGGGGTGTGCTTTCCTGGCTTCGGCCTCCCCTTTGTGACAAAAAAAAAAACAAAAACAAAAACAAAGATGGTTTATAATAGGGTAACTTATGGGTTGGATCCTAGAAAGTTTAAATCTAATATGATGAGGTTTGAATTTGAGCGAGAAATTCAATATTGAAGCCAATATAAATAACTAGCAGGATTGTATTTTATATATCAGTAATACAATCAGATTCGGATTATCTGATGGCATGGAATTTGGAATCGGGTCCAATGCAGCTACCGAATAGGACCATGTTTTGGCTATCGAATCCAACTAAATGTGCTTGGGTCATTGCCTGTTATTATAAGCACACCCAAGTAAATGGGTCACCAAGACGAGCACCGAGTACAATGATTAAGGTAATAAAAATAAAAGCATTTAATGCTTAAATGTGCCTTAAATATAAAGTAGAATATACTTTTAATTCAAATTTTCACTGTATCCACCCTTCTCTCTCCATATATATATATATATATATATATACGTACGACCAATCTAGAACACGTCCAGTGGTTTTAACCGGAAATAGATTGTGCCAAGAACCAATCGGAACTGGAACCAATCAAACCATACTTAGAATCGGGAATCACCCAGTTCGGTTCATGTTCCACTTTTCATGGAATTAGAACTAGCGGTTTCAATCAGCCGGTTCAATATTTTTATGTTTTGAGATTTTTATTTTTTCAATAGATTTTTCTGGTTTCGAACAGTTTAGGACTCAAAGCGTAACCGGAGGAACTAGCTTCGGTGGTTCCGAGCTGGAATCAAAACTGGCCCAAATGCCAATTCGGTTCTGGTTCCGGGTTATGTGAAAACTGGAACTGGAACCGGAAATGTATATGTATCTGTGTGTGTGTGTGGGGGGGTGTTTTGTGATATGATGATCCATTGCATAGATCACGCAGGTGTGCACGCTAAACTGGTTTCGATCATATCCACGTGTCGACTAAATGTTGTCTTGATTGAAAGATTGGGTCTAGCCCAGCCATTAACTCATATTGGAGGATCTGTTAGAGGAAGGTACGCTCAATTTCTTGAGAAAATGATGCCTAATGTTTGACCCGTGTAGACATGGACGGTTCAGAGCCGGCCTGGATATTTCGTTTAACTTGTGTAAACATGGCTGGTTCAAAACTGGAACTAAACCAGGCTAGGAACAAAACCGTTGAAACTGGGTCCGGAACGAGGGACCACCTGGTTCTTCCTTCCATAGAACCTGAATGTGTATGTGTGGTTCCACACCGCCGATTCTTTATATTTTTGTTTTTAAATTTCAAATTTTCTATGTAATTTCTCAAATCCAAATGGTTTGAGCCTGAAACCAGAACCAAAACTGGCTCTTTCAAACCGGAACCAGAACCATCCCGGTCCTGATTCGGTTCTGGGTAAACAGGAACCTAGCGGTTTAGATGCACCATGTATAGACCTGTGGATTCCACTTCACCCGCCTACTCTAGAAAACCACTTTCTGGAATTATATTATGTTGCTTTTGGCTTGGTTGACATACAATAACTTGAACATCAACATCAAAGATAAGATGGGAATTATATAATGATGATGAAAAGAGTTCATATAATATAAAACTTTGATGATTAGAATTGTTGATCAACTTGGATTAGGCAACTACGAACACCCACCCATTGAGGAAATCTCATCAAATTAAGAATGTGTAGAAAGCCTCATGTATACATTTTCAACATAAATTTACCAAACAATGACCTAGAGCAGCTCCTCTCAAAAACTGTGGCCTACTTTTCTCTTTATGTATATAACTTTCTTCTAACATTAAGCTAAAAAAAATTTGTAAAAGAGTCTCTATCAACTGGTATTTAAGTCGATCGATTAAGAAACTTATTCTGAATTTGATATTCCAAAAGAAGATTGCTTAGAGGGGGTGGTCTTGGTGGGTTGGGCAAGATGATTTTTGAGTCTGCCTAATTCATCAGCCACCTGGATCATGGTGGGTCTCTTTGAAGGACTGTTATGCGTGCACTTAAGTCCTAATTCGATCAATTCAATAGTGGTGCACCACAATGCTTCAGTGTCCACCCAGTCTTTATGATCTACTGATAAAAAATGCTCATCTGTGAAAGGCTCAGTGTCATTTGAGATGCAGTCTTTCACCCATTCTTGCAAACTTAACCCCTTTTGAAACATCACATCCGTAGGCCTCCGTCGCGTTATAATTTCCAAAACCAGGACCCCGAAACTGTATACGTCTCCTTCTCTAGATGCTTTCTTTCCCATAGCATACTCTGCATTGAATTCAAAAGTTTTTGCTTGTTAAACCTAGAAGAAAACATGAGGACAAGTTCACTACTTTCACAATTCAATTTGTCTAAAAGCAAACAGATTGTGGCAAGTGCAGCTCATTAAATTCGCGGTTCGAGCCAAGCTGAGATTAGCTTAATTATTCTCATCTAACAGTATAAAGTAAGCTCAACTGTTGCTTGTATGTGGTCTATTAGTGAAGGAGCCGACGGCAGGTGTTCTGCAACCTTAGAGAAGAGGCAATCGAAAAGGAAAATAGTGGGGTTTCCCTTCATTTTAGCAGTGAAACTCTGCAATTTGACGCCACAGCCTGGAATGCTCTTCAGATATGTAGAACCTGCACCATCACTCACTGTCTAATATGCAATATATCGTTACGTCGAATAGGACTTTAAGAAAGATCACAGCCGCGGGATATGGCCCAAGTGGATTATGCATTGGATTCCAACTAAGAAAGAGTCCTCAAGTGCTGGTGCACTATCGTTTTAGAGATTGGATACTGACAACCAGCTCATTTGGGCCAAGAAAACTGGTGCCTTTTCGGTGGAGAAAGAGCTGCATACTATGTAACGCAATATCTCCGTCAAGCAATTGATCATTTCTTTCTTTTATCGTCTGTTTTGATATAATGAGAGGGAAAAGCAAAATTTCTTTTATGCGCATTGATCCACGCGCGCAACACACACACACACAGAGACGCTCATATTATATATATATATATATATATATAACTCACATATATACAATCTTTTTGCCGAGTTAGTGTATAACCACTTCATATGGTTCTGCGTGTTCTTAAATAGTGATAATCACTGCAATGAGCGCTTTTCCAGTGCAAGTAACAAAGAAGGCATCCGATTGCAGCTTTTAAGATCCTAGTGCTGCACCAACTTCTCGGATCATGACAGACTTGGTGGTCCTGTGGCAAAGTGCATGGCAAGAAATATGGCTCTATGAAGCTATATTCCTAACCACACTTTATGCATGCTTCGAAAGTTTGATTATTAATAACTCTGGTGCATTGATAATTAGAGTAGATGAGAACTTCAATTACACTAAGATGCATGAACAGTACTGGTGGACCACCTCAATGAATTCATAGCCACCAAAACGCACGTTATTCATGTTTTGTGGCATGAAGTGTGACATGCTTTCTGGTACTAGATCATGATATCTCAGATCACCTGATGAAACTTTTGAATTCATGATGACATCTACCTCTTCATGGTTACTTGCTGAATGTTTTGAATGATTTTCCATAACATTCTGACACTGGTTGCAAGAGGTTTTCGGGCGGTCCTAACGTCAGAATTAACACTAAAACGGCCGATATTATTTTCTGGACGACCATTTACTTATTTCCGGTGGGGAAGAATAGCTGGAAATAGTTTTCACATATTTCCAACGCTTCGTTGTAGCCCTATTCTGGCGCGCGGTCTTAGTTTCGGAAATTTTTTCAATGCCTGACTAATCACGATCTTAGTGGACATTTCTGCTCAGCCAACTACCATCACTCGTTCTCGGTAAGCTTTTTAATTTCTAAAAAGTTCTTTTTTACCAGAGGAGAACGATAATCCCGGAAAATCTTGTGAGAATTAAAAAATAAATATTATTTCATGGATTTTTTGTGATAGTATCGTGATGTTTACTCCTATCTGATGCTTATAATGACAAAACGAAGAAAGATTAATCACCTGGGGCGATGTAACCGAACGAGCCAACCAGTAAACCGGTTGTAGAGCCAGCTGATGACTCCACGAATATGTTTTCTTCACTGCTGTCCGTCATCAATCGAGCAACCCCAAAGTCTGCAACTATTGCAGTCATTTCTTCGTTGAGAAGGACGTTGCTTGGCTTTAAATCACAGTGAGCGATAGGCATCGGAGAATGGTGATGCAAGTAAGCCATTCCCTCTGCAACATCATTACAGATATTCAGGACTTGAATCAAATCCATCGGCTTCGAATTCATGTGCAGATAAGACTCTAGACTTCCATTTTCCATGAACGGAAGAACAAGAGCCTTGAAATCAGGTTTGCTGCAAGCTGTTATTATCCGAATAAGATTCCGGTGCCGTGTTCTTCTCAGAACTTCACACTCTCTTTTGAAGCTCTTCACAGTTTCTGTAGTCTTCCAATCCAAAACCTTTACAGCGATTACGGAACCATCTTTCAGAGTTGCTTTATATACTTGTCCAAATCTCCCTGATCCAACCATGCTGGCATGATCGAAATTGTTGGTGGCATCGACGAGTTCCCGGTAAGAGATCGTCGGATACTGGTAGCCTGCTGATTGTGTTGGATCCTTTCCATAATCACTTCTGGAAATCTTTCTCGTAATGCTCAATTTTTTTGTTATGGGTGTTGCTGATGGTTTCCTGTAAAGGAAGACTCCTAAGGTGGATAGTACAAATGGTGTAAGAACAATGGGTAAGAGTAGTAATTCCTTGGTGTGAGATCCCTCTTTGCATGGAGGTATGCCATTCAGCGATCCACACAATAGAGGATTTCCCATGAAAGAATTGAGTGTTAGGGACTTGAAAATGCCCTGTGTTGGGACTCTACCCTTGAAACCATTGAATGAAAGGTTCAGTTGATTCAAAGTCTTTGAGTTCTCAAGGGACTCTGGGATCTCTCCTGACAACCCATTTGAAGAAAGATCTAAAACTAGAAGGTAAGGCAGGTCGCCAAGAGAGTAAGGTGCTTGGCCATCAAAGGAATTTCTAGAGAGGTTGAGGTATTCCATGGCAATACAGTTTCCAAACTGCGGCGGGATCACGCCACTGAGATTATTGGAAGATAAGTCGATCCCTAACACCATATCCATTTTGCTGAACTCCAAAGGCAAAGAGCCCTCAAGGAAATTGCTTGATAAGTTCAGATACAGCTTCAGGCTCTCAAGACCCGCAATCTCTTTAGGAATTCTTCCACTGATCCTGTTATTTGATAAGTCGAGAATTTCTAAATTGGTGCAGTTGCCTAAAGTAGATGGGATGGTTCCAGTGAGTTGGTTTTCATAAAGAAGCAACCTTCTGAGTTGTGAGAGCTTGCACAAGGTATCCGGAATAGACCCGGTAAGACTGTTTCTTGATAAATCTAAAAGACCAAGATGCTTAATTTCACCTAACTGGCGAGGAATTGAACCAGACAGTGAGTTGTTGGATAGGCACACCCTTTCTAGCTTAGTCATCAGGCTCAGTTCTCGTGGAATCGTACCATTCAGAAGGTTGCCAGACAAATTCATCATGGTTAGGTTTACAAGGTTTGCTATATTTGGAGGAATAAATCCATGAAAATAATTTTCTTCAAGATGGAGCTGAGTTAGACTAGGTGGTAGATAGCCAACAAAGTCATGAAGTTCACCTCTGAGCTGATTTCCTGCCAATTCCAATTCATGAAGACTTGTACAATTTGCTAATGATAATGCGAATTGCTGGAGATTAGACTGCTCGAAATTATTGTATGACAGGTACAGGATCCGGAGAAGAGACATTCCTTTTACGAGCACCCCAGGCAGGTCACCAGTAAGGTAATTTGATTCGACGTCGATCCATCTCAGACTTGATGCATTTGCTAATGACTGTGGAAGATTACCGGTTAATCGGTTCGACCAAAGAAGCAAGAATCTCAATTTCTCAACATCACATGAATCCTCAGATGGAATTTGTCCCACTAGAGAATTGTTGGAAAGATCCATGTACTCCAAATTTGGAGTTTCACAAAAAAGAGGCACGGGAATCCTGGCGGAAAGCAGGTTGCAGCTTAGATCTAAGTACTTCAAGCTAGTAAGATTTCCTAACTGAGCAGGAATTGATCCAACCAGATGATTACTAGAGAGAGTGATCTGTTCGAGGTGCGACAAAGCACCGAGCTCTCCCGGTACGGACCCGAACAACTCATTGTGCGACAAGTCCAGGATCAATAGAGAAGAAAGATTAGACAAGGCCGGGGAAATCGTACCTCGAAGCGATTTCCAACTGAGATCAATCTGAATAACCAGGCCGGTCTCTTGATCACACCGAACACCGGTCCAGTTGCAGACGGGCAACGTAGAATTCCAATTTGCAAGCACATTTCGAGGGTCGCTTGTGATGCCCGCCTTGAAAGAAACTAAAGAAGCTCTCTCTGTGTGTTTCATGAGTGCAGTAGCCATGCAAAATAGACACAAGAAGTGAATCGTAGACAGATTTTGAGAAATGGGTAGTCCCATAATGACCGGAAAAAGACGAATTGCAACAGAACCTTTTCGATGGGGGGTCTCGGAATGGATTGAGAATCAAGAACTGTAGCTGAGAGGCCGTGTTATAAAGGAGGTAGGAAAGAAAGAGAGGGGGCGTCGTTGGTGAAGAAGGCAAAGGAGCATGCGCGCCTAACTACGGCCGACGGTGACGTGTTTGCTTTGGCGCCTTGTGATTTTGACCGTTGAGGATGAATGGGAAGGCAGAAGGGGTTTCATATTTTGGAATTCTTCAATATTTGAATATCTTTTGTTGTGTAATATTGATTTTTTTAAAGACGGCGGGCACCGTTATTTAACAGAAAAATAGGGTTTTAGTGTCCACGTCAGCAACCCTAGAATGTGGTGTCCACGTCAAATTGCCGACTCTTTTTGGCTGGTTGGGGACCTGCCTAATGAATGTAGGGTTCACTATGATCCGGTGGGCTTAGTATATAGGGCATGAGTAGGTCTTGACCCCTTAGGCAGGTTTGTTGGGTCCAAAAAGAGGACATACTTTCCTTTTTTTCTAGAAATTGAACTTTTAAATATGTTTAAAATAATGCTGGGCAAATTTATTACTAATGTTTATACATGTTATCCAGGAAAGATGACAAATTAATGTTCATATTGGTTCGAAAATAAATTGATGTAAAGGTGGAAGAGATGAGTCTCTTGATATATATATATATATATATATATATATATATATATATATATATATATATATATATATATATATATATATATATATATATATATATATAAGAGGGTGAAGCCTCACACGCATGCATCCGTTGGAGTTGAACTCCCCACCATCAACGGTGCTAAAGCGTCATGCAGTTGAGCTAATGCTCTAGGTGAATTTGTCACCTTGGCTAAATTATGTGTGTAGAAGAATCAGCTTATGGTGAGCTAGCTAGTCTATTTTTTTGTTTTCATAGAGTTAGATGTGAGGTGGTAGTAGTTAATCCAACATAAGCTAAATCATTCTTTATTATTTCTCTAAAAATTCAATAATTTAAAAGAAATATTATAACAAGAAAAGTTCCGTAAAGAAAAAGAAATATTCATGACAAAATACAGGCTCGTCTTTGATGCCAAGTCAAAAGAAATACGTCAATGTGTTAACGTATCGTGTCATCCTGTTGTATATTCTCCTTCATACAGTTTCGTATGTATTTCGTGTCGCATCTGGCTAGTGTATGTGACGGGCGTTGGACCTCAGGTGCTGATGGTCAAATAATTTCCTTAGAAAAAAGAAAGAAAACG